>JAVJGJ010000057.1:4750612-4762451 GCA_035590215.1 Microhierax caerulescens | reverse complement strand
CCCACCAGCCTTGCGCTGTATTTTCTCCCCCCGCCCAGCTGAGGAGGGCAGCGATGGAGCGGCTTTGGTGGGCACCCAGCACCCAGCCAGGGTCAGCCCCCCCTTATAGCAACAGAGCGTGGTCTGACAGGGAGCACAGGTGAAAATGAACTTGCCAAGCAATATGCATTTGGAAGTCAGCACGCCAAATCAAGGAGTGACAATCAGTTTGTGGGCTTCGAGTTGGAGATGTTTTTCAAATTTTATTGCAGGCAGGAATCCCCACCAAGGTCTAGCAGAGGTTCAGGGACTAGCTAGGCCAGCACCTTGATACCACACCATCCCTATACATTTCTGACTCTTACAGCTGCCCATATGCTTGACATCCCTCCTTTTATTCATCCTATACCTTCATCATCCACTACCCAACACCTACATCTGATATATTATACAGCATTATAACCATTCATACTCTTTCACAAATCTCCTCACCCCCATACATGGTGCCAAAGCTCATCTGCCATCTATCCCAACATCCCAGCTACCCTCAGTCAAGTGCATAACCTCATCCCTCACCTACCTTACACATGATTCTACAGGGCCTCACAAACTTAACACTTTCATCAGGTCATTATGCCACTGTTCGAAGTCTGCTTTGCCCTCAGACTTCTGCTCACAACCCTATGCACGATCTCATAATATACAGCTCTCAACTGCATGGCCACCTCACAAGCTGGATATGAACTGCCCGAGACCTGTTGGGTCCGGTCCTCTTTGGAGTCTCTGAGCATTTATGGAATAGAAATTGTATTAAAATAACAATAATAAGTAATAATTATTATTAAATAATAATAGAATTAGATCTCTGCTCCATACATTGCCTGGGGATAAAACTTGTGTGGGATGATGGGAAACCCGGTACTGTTCCCATCCAGAATGGGCGGTGGTAGTCACAAGTCCAGAGAGAAGATGCGAAGGGAGAAGCACTCTCTCAGGTACCAGCATCTTGCGCTCCTTTGGAGCCAGCATGACTGAAAGGAGAAACAGCTATTTCTTACTACCAATTTGACATACTTCTAACCTTCAAAAACATTCAAGGCTGGATTTTGGCTCCCTTGCTCGTGCTGAGTCATACCAACGGGGTTACTTGGGACATTAGGCTACTAAATATGAGCAGGAGTATCAGATTCTGTGGGCTGAAATTCTCTGGGATTGGTCTCCAGCCAAAGGTGAGTCCATTTTTCATGTGGCCAAATCCTTCAGCTACTTACCGACTGTGAGGGCAAAAGCAGAAGCAAGTTACACCTACTCCCCCTAACCCCCCCAAACATTTTAAAAAAATTAACACCAAACCCCCCCAACAAAACAAAAGCAACCAACCAAAACCCAAAACACACAGTAGTCCTTGTTCTTCAGTCCTTGCTTTTTAAATTACTGCAGTTCTTCCACGTACCCCAGTATTCAGATGACCCACAGAAATATCAGCTATTGAAGAGCACATCTACAATCCTTTATTTAAAAAAAAAAAACAAACCAAAACCAATGGTTGGATTCTGACAGAGTTCAGAATGATGGAAAGCTGACTAATTTAATGCATAGTAAAAGTATTTCATTAAGGCTGAGTCGATGCATTCAGATGCACTGTGCATGGATGCTTGTCCATTTTTTAATAAATAAATGTGCTTTGTGCTATTAACTGTTTAAGCACTCACACTTTCATTTGTTTCATCTTTGCTTTAGTCACTTCACGCAATATCAGCATTAACTTGATTGTGCAGCACACATAATATTTTCTTTTCCAAGTTTTTATACTGAACCTACCATAAAAAACTTTTCAAGTAGGCATGTTAAAGTTGGAAGAACTTTTTAACTTTTCCATTACAGATTTTTTTTCAAATTACTGTTATTTAACTGTGCAAATGTCATGTTGCATTAGCAAAAGGCTTAGTGGTTTTTTACTTTAATAGAAATAGTATTGAAAACACAGTTGGCCATGCAAATTTTGCAGGGTTTACGTCAGGGAATAAGTGGTCTTGAAATTTAAAGCTGAGAGCGCTTGGTAAAGTGAGCAGGAGATAAGAGCCGTAGATTACCCAGGAGTGTCTTTTTCTAGATGTTTTAGTGTCCTGTCCCGCATGTCTGTCTCTGACATATGTGTATTACTACTTGTTTTATTGAGTGTTGTATCTGTGGGTTTCATGGCATGTCTTTAGGACTAGTGCATCTATGATAAATAGTGCATTTTAGCGTGATTTAGAAGAGTGTTGTGGCATGTGCTGCATGTGATCTTGCGAAAGGGAGTGGAAGGAGACGTTCTCTCAGCAAGAAATACTCATTTGTCATGTGGTTCTGTGAAACCCACCGCTATCCAAGGTCAAGGACTGCACAGTGTCCAGAAATGTAAGTTCTTACAGAAGGGATGCGCAGTGCATCAAGACCATGATAAATAGCCTCACACCTGATTAGGCTCCTTTATGTAGACTGAGAAAACAACGTTCATGCTTCTCGTTCGCCTTCAGTCTGCTGTTCAAGAGAAGCCACTGCTGCTCCAGCCGCACTTCCCACCTGCCCTTTCCCTTCTGCCACTTCATCCCCCTCACCTATGCTCCCCCCTTTTCCCTGCCTCAGCTCCTCTCCCCCTTCCACCTTTTTTCCTCTCAACTGTCTCGCTGTAAAAGCCACCAAAGATGGCAGCGTCTTTTTGAGGCTTCTTCAAGAGAAGGATTTTCCACCAGGGTTTCTACAAGACCCCAAGCTGAAAGTAGCTTTTTGGAAGACATAAATGCCAGGCCAGCAACTGAAGAAGGTAGCATGTGGCTATAGAGCAATTCCGTAAGATAAAAATCCACAGAAATAGCCTGCCAATGAGATAGCAGCACTCTCGAGGAGCGGTGGAAGGAGGGAAGAGATGGAAAGAATCCTCATTTAGTTTCAGCAACCGTGCGATGACGCAGTGGGGACTGAACCGAGAACCCTTGGAGATGAATGTGTTGCATGAACCGGTACAGCACGTACGACTGAGAGAGTTTCTCCAGCATTAGCTATAGCAGACCCACAGCCTGTACCAGTTGGGTCACATAAAAGGGTATCTCACAAAAAGTGTTTGCCAGCAGCACACACACACACAGTGACATTGTCGCATAGTTAGAATATAAAATAAATGGCATAGCAGACGCTATCAGCACGTCTACCATGCTGTATCCATAGTGCCAACTCCTTCTCCGAGGGGAGCTTCACCCAGGCCATGCTGAGAAAGCCTGAAACACAGGCAGGCAGAACCCCGGCTCTGGGGAAACACACACGCAAAGTTCTGCAGAAAGGGCCTCCACTCTTTGAACATTCGCAAGATTTCGTTGGAGATCTGCGAGTGCGAACGACAACAAGAAAAAGAAAATTGGCTAGCACCCAAAGGAAAAAAAAAAAAAAATTGGCAGATAATTTTTTTGAGCTGTCATGTTTTCTGTGGGAGAAAGACTCAGCTCTTTCAAGCTGGAGGAAAAAAAAATAATAAAAAAATCCGACCAGCTCTTACGAACAGCAGGGAATTCACAATCCAGAGGGAGAGGTGTTTACACTGCAAAACCGTCGCCACATTCAGCATTAACTGGCCTTGCAGAAGTACGAGCAATCCCTCAGCGCTACAGAGCACCTTTCCAGGCAGCGTTTTTGCAAACCCCAGGTCTTTAAATCTCTACTATGGCTTGGCAGCACAGACCTTTCCCACCTCCCCCTGGGTTTCGGGGCTCGTTCCCTTGGGCAGCACTCTGTGGTCTGACCTCTGGAGGGAGGAGAAACAGTAGAACCTGTGGACAGTAGAATCTGACCGACGGTAAAAGCCTTGCTGCAGCCTACTAGTTTGTCTTGCAACCGCACTCTACCAAAGACATTTCCTTGAAATAGCACCCAGCTCCCCTGGCACGTACCTTGCTCTGCCCAGAAGCAGCCTTTTATCCCAGCTGTTGCTTTTCAGGTCTTCAGTCACAGCTGAGGGCCTTGTGCTTCCCTCCATTAACCCCCTGTGCCTGCTGGGCACGCGCTGCTCCATGCTGCAGCCCAGCTCCCTGACCCGTGGTCCCAACCAGTGGAGCGTTGTGCTCCCCAGGGGGTACTTGCACCTTTAGGCTAAGGCTTGTTGGCTTTGCTGGATACACCGTGGGTTGACTTTAGAGATAGGGCTGCCATATGTCTCGGCTGCCCTGTACGTGTCCTCTGTCCTTTAGGCAGAGTGGGAAAGGGACGTATGGCCAATTGCCCGCTGTACCTGGCTGGCTGAGCTCCTGCCGATCCGCCTGACACCAAGAAGTGTCCCCTCCAAATCACTGTCTGGTCTGTACTTATCACCCAAATGAGATATGGGTGGCAAAGGACATCAGTCTCACTGCAATGGGAGCTGACCTGCACATACGTGGACAGCCTGACATTTCCTGAACAGAGACACAGAAAAGCAGCAAGTTTTTTATGTTACAGATGTTTTTTTATGCTGGGGCGTCCATACTTAGCAGTCTGGAAGGCAGCCGGAGCTTGAGATGTGTGAGCATTCCCATTGCAAGAACCTCCTTGCAGTGGTTCACAACATCCCGAAATTATGAACTCCCAGGCTGCTGTTTTTCAGACCTAGTCTCTTACCCAAGGATGGATTTTTATGATTTTGTTTTTATTTTTGAAAGCTTGAGCGAGCCAGGGTTTGGCTGTTTAAGATACTTGGGACTGGGGGAGTGCTTTATGATTAGTGGAAGAAACAATTTGTGCCTTTTTTTAACAGTTCCAGTGCAGAAATTACTGTGGATGGAAAGCTGAAAGGCAAATAATGTGAGGCAAGATTTGTAGGAAGAGGTAGTATCTTTTATTAAACTAAAGAATATAGCTGAAAGACCAAAACAAAACAGGCTTTCCAGGCATATGGGCTTGCACGCCCAAAAATTATCCAGACTTTTTAACTATATGATGTCAAATAACTGATAGTGCTTCTCCCTACAAGTCTGCCCACAGTTATGTCTTTAGCCCATCCCAGAAACAATATCACCGCATCCTGGAAGGGAAGTCAAGCCTGTGGTGGTGAGGACAACATTACCCAGAGGAGCAGAAAATATGCAGATTTGGTTGCATTGAGTTGGTCTTCATTTGGCCACATCACAGGTCCTGAAAAGTATGACTTGATTTGCACGGCATGAGAATGCTTGGGTTTCAGTGCTGTGCAGAGAGGAGTCTGTGTGCAGGCAGGGCTCCGCACATTTCTACACATCGCTGAAGATCTGCTCCCAAGTGCAATAACAGCAGCTGAAAGACTCTCACCAGACTCAGTGGCCATTGATCCAGGTCCCCTCACCAGGAATGTCACTAAGGTGACCCTTTCCCTTACTTGCTCTGCACTGAGCACACGTGTACCTTCCCCTGCCGCTGTGTATCGGTTGTGCTGCAGGGGAGATACAGAGCCCTCACTGAGACCCAAGCCTGTTGTGCTGGATGCTCTCCACAAGGATGGTGAGAAATTATCTCAAGCCATTGACACCAGGTGCTAAGACAGATAAACACAGCACACTGGCCAGAGGACAGCCTACAGCCCACCTACTATTTGGAAACTGTAAGGCCGTGATACAATTCCAGACTCACGTAATGAAAAACATGAGGAGGCAGCTTTAACTTCGGCACCATCCGATTTCTTCTGGTCTTTGCAATGTTAACAGTGTCTGCCAGTAGCTTCTTTTTCAAAGCAGGATTTCTCTCCCGTAGCTACTTTATCAGACAGAGGATGATCAGGAGGTTAAAACCCACATTATTAGCATTAATGACTATTATTATTTATACCCTTATAGAAGCCGCACAGGTACAGAAGAAGAGACAGTCCATTTCCCCAGAGAGCTCACAAATCATATTTATGATAAGGAATCACAGACCATGTATCAATAGTAGGAGAGGAGAATAGGGAAGAAGGAGGACAACTGTATTAAACACAAACCTCTTCTGCAGCTTGGGCAAGATACCATCTCCCGGGGCCTGCATCCTCAGCCAGAAAATATAAATACAAGGGGTTTCTCTACACCACCACTTTCCACCATACCAAGGAGTTCTGTGGTGTTTCTGTTTGCTCTCGCCTCTTCCCAGCAACATATTAATCCATGGCCCAAAAGCCATGCCAACAATACACAAGTGGCAGCATCCAGAATGACAGAAATAACCAGGTTTTGTACAGTTCTGTCCACCCGCATTTCAAGAGCTCATTGCATTACTCTTTTACTAATAGGGAAACTGAGGCACGTGATGGTGCGATAGCTTTCCCTAAGATAACCTACTTTCATATGCACAAAGAACCCTAAAATAGATGCTTGAAGTGTGCTTCTCCCAGAGTGATTTCATTTATTCTCCAAGCAGTGTCCTCTACCAGTAGCACTTAATTGCCAAGAGAACAGCATCCGTGCTGCAGTTTTTTCCACCAACAGCAAAGCCAAGAAACATTGTGCCTAATTAGACCAGCAGATGTTTCTATTGTAGGTAACCTCAGAAGTTAGCATCTTAGAGAGGGAGGGCAATCCAGTGGTAAATACAACTTCCACTGACTCGGAAAACTTGATTTTACTACAATATTTCTGGGCCCAAACATTCAAAACAGTTACAGCTGATGCGGAAATTCCACGAGGTCCTAGAAATTCTGCAATGTAGATTCCAAGTCCTTGCTCTGTCACAAACTTCACAGGTCAGTTTAGACATTAGAGGAGCTTGGGTCAAGCTTTATATTTCTCATTAAACGGGGAGGAAAGAGCACACTACTAAGAGTATCCTGAAAAACCACCAATATTTTGATGGTGAGTATGGAATTTGAAAGTATATAAAAATACATTTAATCTGTACATGAAACTTTTCCCTCTCAGTGAAATATTTCATTTCAATATGTGCTCTGGAGAAGTTATGCCTTGCAAGTATCTTGTGAAACTGGGATTGCTGCATGGCATCCCCAGTGGATCTCGGGGCAAATGCAAGACTGAACAGTGACTCCGTATCTGGCTGTGCCCGATTCCACCTCCACAACAGCTTCACTTTAGAAATCAATGAAGCAAAACATGGCGTGTTTTGGGGCTGTAGGGGAAGCAAGTGTCTTGTACTTTGACACTTAGAATACAAAAAGCTAAAAGGATCATCCTTCAACTTAAACAGAAGAGGTTTTCTACTAAATGCAGAAGGTGTTCGTGGTTGTCATGTTGTCGTCAGTGGTCACAATCGTAAGAAGGTCATAGCAGAGACATTCACAGTTAGCTAATACATTTATTAAATACTCTTAAGCTCTGTTTAGATGGGCTGAAGTTACCCCAGGGTCGAACTTCTCTATGGTGCAGACTGTAAGCTTATAAATGCAAGCTCAGGTGTTGACCAGGCACATATTTTAGAGTCCCCAGCACTCTGTTTGCCTGAACACGCTTGGTGAGTCACTGGGTCAACAAGTATGTTTATGCAAGCATCCAGTTGGCTCTCCGAATGGCAGCCACAGGGACAGGATGCAAATGTGGTCTATGGGCTTTTGTCTCAAGACCAGTTTCATAACACAGGCATAACTTCATAGTTTAACTTGTGAATCTCTGCCGTTCCCCTGCTCCTGATAGCAAGCACATTCTTTATCAGGCTATTGTCAGAAAAGCAGTCCTGGAAATTGCTTACTTACTTCAGTATCAATTTAGCTTAGCTTGAATTAAAAAAGGGAAAGACTGCTCTGAGTTACATCAGGAACTGTATTAGAGACTCTTTTTGCTCCTTCCCAGATGCTTTTCTTTTGCCAAACAGCCTATCTGAATTAGGAAGTCTGACCCTTCACAGGCAGCTCCTGGATGGAGTTATGCAGTTAGCGTATACCTCTGTCAATGGAAAGCTGTGGTGTTTTTCACAGAGAAGATCCAGGCTAGGACTGTAATAAATATAACAGAGATTTTAATAGAAGTGTTCAGAACAAATGAACCTTATAAGCTTTCCCTGGCCCTCCAAGAGACTAGGTTGCACACACAGACTTTGCAGCCCAACATCAGCATGTGAGGGATGCTATGTCCCAGAATAAGCACTAATGTGTGTCTTATGGCACCTTTCCTACGCCACCAGGTACAGGGCAAGGGAAACTGATCCTCTACCACTACGAAAAAAAGGTATTTCGAAGGTATGGTCAGCCTTTCTTCTGCCCTCTGCACTGAGCAGCTGGGTTTGGTTCTGTGCTCACAGGTACCTTGGCAAAGGCAGCAGTACATCGGCCCCTTATTCCGTGGCGCTCTCCTTTACGTTTTGCAGGGGTGTTATCTGAAAATAGTCTTGCAGAGGAAGGCAAGGAAAAGAGGCCAACTGCAGCTTCAGCTGTCAGGCTGGTGAAGACAGGGGCAGGGACAGTGTAGATTTAGATGACAGCTGCCCAGACAAATGGCAGGTGAGTAGGGAACTTGGTGATAAAAAATTGTACAATGGAAATAGAAAAAAAATAATAAGGAAACAGTGCATAACTTCAAAATAAAAGGAAAGGGATCTGAGTAACCAACCCCAGTGCTCCTTCATGTTGGGCTTTACCTTAGGTCTCTAAGGTTGGGCTTCAAATGGATTCTGAGCTTAGAGAGGACTTCCACCTTTCCTTCCCTCTGTTTTCTTTCTAGGGGTTATGAGCAGAAACCTCTCTGACATCTTTCCAGTGTCTTCTGCGGGGCTTTGATCCGGGATTTCCCCATGCTGCTTTGCCTGTCCCAGCTGAATGAGTAGTGTCTCTGGTCCCACAGCTCTGCTGAGGCTGGTTGATGCCCACACTTACAGTTTTGCCATGCTGGTGGCTCTGATCACCTTGGTTTGGTTCACCCGATCACCTGATTCCCAGGGTGCTAGATCCCCCATGGAAGTCAGTCTCACCTGCTTCAGGTGACAGAGAACTGCCAGCTTACGGGTGACTCCTTTCTTGTCTGAACTCTGTGGGACCAAGTGGCAGGAACAGGATTAGGCTCATTCAGAAATGCTGTCAGGAGCAAACCCGTGACCTTGCACACCAGCGAGTAGTGATCTTACACAGTGAGATGTGTTGATTAATTGTAGATGGTCAAAGTCACTTGTAAAGTATTTATCACAGTCATCATTAGATGTCATAAGGGACCTGTAAGAGGCCTGATTAAAAGGGATCGCTCCCATTTTACTTAAGCTTTCATCATGCCTTAGTGCCAGCGAGGACCCATGGCTGGCTTAACCTTTTATTTACTGAGGCTGAAATAAATGGCCAAACTCAAGATCTAGGCCCAAGGAAGTAGAGCAGCTTGCCCGTGGTTATTCCCAGAGTCAGCATCAGAACCCATGTCATCTGAGCCCGGTAGCAAGCCAGCAAGGTCACTGTTGGTGCCTGCTGTCCTCATGAGACAAGCCCTCAAAACGAGGATGAAGTCCTCGTGCCAGTGACCCAGCAATCCAATGAGCAACACAGGGGCATCTACACATCTGCTTTGTCATTCTTGACTTCTGGATGCTGCCACTTGTGCATTATTGGCATGGGCTTTGGGCCGTAGATTAATATGGTGCTGGCAAGAGTGGAGGACAGAGAAAAACACAGACAGAACCCCACTGAGCTCTCTTACAAACCCATCTGTAGTTGGCTGCTGTAGGAGTCGTGACTCCCAAGAGTCATAAACCCCACAGCTTTTTGCTAGGACAAATGAAAACACTTTATCAGGTCAGGACTCCAAGTGCTAGGGCACGACTGCTATTGCCTTCTTGGTGTGGGGAACCGTTCCCAAGGATCGGCTCAGAAAGGTGCAACGTGATTCCTCTAGACATTTGCTGATCTAGTGCCTCCACCTGTGTCATGGTTTAACCCCAGCCAGCACCCAAGCACCACGCAGCCGCTTGCTCAGTCCCCCCACCCGGAGGGGTGGGGAGGAGGATGGGAAAGGAATGTAAAACTCGAGGGTTGAGATATGAACAATTTAGTAATTTAAACAGAATAAAAAGGGAAGAACAAGAACAACAATAACAATAAGAATAATAATAAAAAGAACAATAATAATAACAACAAAAATTATAACGGAAAGGTGGAGGAGAACGATAAAATCCAAAGGAGAAGGGAGAATGGAAAACAAGTGATGCACAGAACAAGTGCTCACGACCCACTGACCGATTCGCAGCCAATCCCCAAGCAACGATCCCCCCCCCCGTTAATTCTCCAAGTTTCTATACCAAGCATGACGTCCCACGTGTGGTCAATGCCTCTTTGGCTGGTTCAGGTCACCCGCCCTGGCTGTGTCCCTTCCAAGTCTCTTGTGCCCCTCCAGCCCTCTGGCTGGCAGGGCCCAAGAAACCGAAAAATCCTTGACTTCGTATAAACATCACCCAGCAACAACCAAAACCATCAGTGCAATTATCAGCATTGTTCTCCCATCATAGCCAAAACACAGCACTGTACTGGCTACTAAGAAGTTAACTCCATCCCAGCCAAAACCAGGACAGCCTGCAACTGGGATGGCTTGAAGCTGTTGAGCTTGCACCTGGCACCCTTCATTCTCCACAAAGGCAACAAAATCAGAGAGGTCTGTTGCTTGAGTTATCTTTCTCTTTTTTAATCTAAAAGTGCTCTAAATGGCCTCTGTGTCTTCACTGGGCTGGTTAAATGAAAGGCTTGAACCGGTTCTTGGAATAAATGATCCTAACCATTCCCTGGGACTCCCTGCATCAAGTTCCTTCTCATGGACACCTGACTAATGATGCCACAGCTTGCAGTCACCTCTGCAGGTGACTGCAGAGAAATCCTTCCTTTTATGAATAGGATGTCCTCTAGAAGAGGAGGAATTCAGGTGTTGGCACCCATTGCAGTCCAGGAGCTTACAACTTGTTTGATACGCTTGTTTGACTTCTGCCTCGACTATGGCAAACAATAGCAAACAGACAAATATCTGTCTTATCCAGAAGTGGACTGACAGGATGCTCTGCTGCAGTCACCTGAGGAGAGCAAAAAATACCTATGCCATATCTTTGGGTGAGAGGTTTCTCCCTGCTCTCCCCTCCTCCCCCCAAAAAAAAGAAAAAAAAAAAAAAAAGGCATATTTATGGAAATCTGTAAACCTCTGTAAGATTTGGGGTTTTGTAAGGAAATCTGTAAAACTGAGGATTAAAAAGGAGGAAGGAATGAGAGAGGAGAAGATAAAGTAATTGCCTAATGTACGCCTTTAATGAACTAAAACATGTGCTCCCCACAAAGGGCTCATAAGGGAAAAAATAGGATTCTTCATATACACCTTCAATCTAACACTGAATTATCTGTGGCAATTGGACCCGCAGCCTCACATGAGAAGGTCCTATAAAGAGGAAAGGATATTGTAAGACTACTGTATGCAAACGCACCCAATTAATTCAAGAGCATCATTGTTATTTCATTTATATAGCACCATAGGGGTATGCAATGCTTTACAGACGATTAGGGGCTATAAAAGTTTAGAGAAAAGATGAAGCAGAATGCGAGGAGCTGGCAACCAACTGGAGTACGAGCCCTGACTAAAAGCTCTCACCATGGTGTTTATGGTTTGTTTGTTTCTTGTGGTTGTTTGCGGTTCTTTTTTGTTTGTTTGTTTGTTTTTTTAAGGTTCAAGGAGTGTTTTTTGGCACTAATCCCTTTTACAAGGAGGGAAAGACCATTTAACATGTTTGTTGGGCCTGTTCCAAGGATGCAAAGTTAGAAAACATATTCATTAAAACAGGTCTGAAGAAACAAAATACAAACAATACACGTGACAAGGAGCAGGGAGATAAATTTGAGATAAACTGTAAGTCATTTCCTGAGAGTTGACAGAATGGTCGGGGTTGGAAGTGATGTCTGGAGATCTTCTAGCCCAGCCTCCTGCCACACCAGGGTCACCTACAGCAGGGTACACAG
>JAVJGJ010000057.1:4732232-4749535 GCA_035590215.1 Microhierax caerulescens | reverse complement strand
TTCCATCACAGAAGGCTATCCGGTTGGTCAGGCGTGATTTCCCCTTGGTGAATCCATGCTGACTACTGATAACCTTCCTTTCCTCCACATGCTTCCAAGATGACCTCCAGGACGAGCAGTTCCATCACCTTTCCAGGGATGGAGGTGAGGCTGACCAGCCTTCCTGGGTTCTCCTTCTTGCTCCGTTTTGAAGACTGGAGTGGCACTGGCTTTCCCCCAGTCCTCATGCACCTCTCCTGTTCTCCATGACCTTTCAGAGATGATGGAGGGTGGCTCAGCAAAGACATCTGCCAGCACCCTCAGCATTTGGGGGTACATCCCATCGGGCTCATATAATGGGCTTCAGTAAATTGGTGGAGTAAATAGAAACTGCATACACCCAGAAATGACTGGCTGAGGCTCCAGTTAGATGAGGGTTGAGTTCCCAGGTTAAGACAAAGCATGTCCTGTCACTTGTGTCCTGCATTTTCAGCTCACAGGTACTCCTGGACCCTCACGTTTGTTTTTTTTTAGTTGACACAAGAGCAGCCAAGACCAGGAAGCATCTTTCCACCAGCAAAAATGCATGTGACTCAAGATTCCAGATAGAGATCTTATTGATGGGATCTAGACAGGCTTTTGTACTGCAGCACTAAAATATTTCAGGAACAGCTGGACCTTTAATCTACCCAGAAGCCATACAATGAGAACACAGCAGCTTTCTCAGAAAACACATACTTTTCTCATAGCAGCATATGACACCGATGCTCTGTAAATGGCACTAAGCCAGGATTTTAGGGATGAGTTTTACTCTATCACTTGTAATCCCAAAGTAGGTACATCTTTAAAGGTTTTTTTGTTGCTGTTGGGTTTGTTGTTTTTTTGTTGTTGTTGTTGGTTTTGTGGTTTTTTTTTAAGACATGGGAAAGCTTTTTTATTTGTTTTGTTTTAAACAGGAAAGGTCTTTGACAAAATCTGTTAATTTTTCATCTTCCCTCTAATGTTTTAGCATCAAAATGGTCACTAAGATTTTTTTTTTAAAAGTAAAAATTAATATGTACTGAAAGCCTTTTTTTGTTAACTAGGAAAATCTACATCAACAAACATTTTTGTTAAAAATCTGGACTGAAAAATAGTACTTCTTCTTTTGGTAGGGTGGAGAAGGGTAAATGGGTCCTTTGCCCATGCTGCAAAGCAATTTTGGCTTTCAAAGTTTCAGAATTCTGTGCTCAACCCCTGCTTTTTCTATCAGCTCTGCAGTAATACCTGAAATATTTTTTTGCATTATTTCCCAAGATATTCTTTTTATTGCCATTGTGCAACAGCTATCAGCAGCGATGATGGGTCACCTAAAGCTTAGAGACTAGTATTAGCACATTGTACAAGACAGCCTCTGAACTGAAGTTTGCTGTTGTAAAAAAAAAAAAATAAAAAAAATCCTACTAGTATCTCTGACCTTCAGGCAACTATTTTCTAAACCAGCTTTATTTATAGAAAATTATGCATGGATCATCTCTATCATTCTGTTGAGATGCTAATGCCTGTTTAAACCTATCTTATACTACTACAGTTTATGGCTTGTTCCTGTACAATATAAAGTACCTTTTCTACTGATTTTGCTGCATCTATGCTAAGGGAAGTTACACTGCAGTAACTATTCCAATATGCTGTAGGACAGATTGAAAGATTTCTGGTTGAAGCTACTGGTAAAGCCATTAATTTTGTGGGGGAAGGGAAAGGAATTGAGAAAATGCTACTTTTTTTTTTTTTTTTTTTTTTGCTTGCACAGTACTTTTGTGTGTGCGGCTGTGTTTGCGTTATTCAAATACTAAAAAAAAAAATTAACAGCAGCAAACACCCTGCCTAATCTTTTCCCAGCCTTCCTTTAAACAATGGTAAACGCTGTCCTTCAGTAGCCCACACAGTCAAATATACAGCTAAATCAGCTTTTCATTCTCCTGGCCAGGATCCACGAAGAGGGCTGCTGAGCACCACCCTCCGCAGAAGCCGTGCGCCCCACTTGCAAGGAGCAACATCTTCGGTTGCCTCTGTACTGAGGGCAGCAGCCTCCTGTGAATTGCCACATTTGGAGTGACCTGCATCGCTCCGAAATTTCCTGCTCCGGAAAATTAACGGGCAGTAGCTTAACCGTTTCTAGCTCTTTTTAGCTTGGCCCGAAGCACCAAATACGTGATGTGGTCCACGTAGTGATTTACTCCTACGTCCTTGCTTTCAGGCCGTGCACGCAGTTCTTCAGCTGAGTCATGAACCTAAGCTGGGACTTTCCTTCTGACAGACACAGGCTGTAGCTTTGCTGTTCTCCACAAAGAGCATCTAGAAACTCCATCCCGAGTTTCCTTGGAAACAGTGTATGATCAGCATAATGCTCCATGGCACTTGACCATTCATCTCCATGGTGGTTATAAAAATCCCATCAGAAAAAGCCTTCAAGCTTTCTCACCCCATTAAAAAAAGAATCCAGACACCAATCCTTTGATTCAACAGTAAAACAAACAATAAAATTCTTCATTAGACTAATTGGGCCAATACTGTTAAAAAGCATGATGGGCCTAAATCTGAATTCTAGCTCTGAACCCAGGAAGATGAAAAGGGAGGCAATATTCATTGGGTCTGTGGGGCTTGTCTGCTTGGTAATTGCTATCAATTATGAAAAAGTGGGTTTCAGCTGTTTCAGTTTTGTAGCACTTCAGAGTTTCCTACGGGTTTCACAAGGGAGGTGTGGACCCCAGAAGAGCGACCCTAAGCTTCCTGAAATCAGCTTTGCTTAATAACTTTTCCTGGGCTCACTTGGATCCGCACAGTGCAGGTTGGAGAACGTAGTAGTATTTTTCCACAGGGGAATCCTGGGACAGCTCATGAATAAATGGGATTTGTTCTCCAACTACAGCCCCTACTGTGACTAAGGCTATTTTTCTCCTCCGTAACCTCTTGAATCAGGCATGGAGAAAATACGTGTAACAAAGCCATTAGACAAAACAGCGAGTCCTGGAAAGATGTGATTTTTTTCCTCATCTTTTGTTTGTCATTAACAGTCTTCTCAGTAACTACCATTATGGCAACACTGGGCCACGTGACAGAAGGTAATGAAAACAAAGAGGAGAGGGGAAAGTTATTGCACTAGAACAAACTCTGTTATATTGCAGATTATATTACAAGTGAAAGGCACATGACTGCATTGCCTAAGACTGTGGTGATGCTATGGGAGCTTTTCTCAGTCCTAAGCTGTTCATTAGCATGGAGAGATTTTGATTTAATAACTGTGATCAAAATCCCACTGAATACGCTGGTCATTATGTACCCAAACTGAAGATGCTCACCAAGGTTTATGATCTTTGAGTAAATTTAAGTATTCATTAAAAGGACCAGCTAGTATATCAGTTACATAAGGAAAGCATCCAAATGATACTGTTGTCTGAAAAAGCCCTGACCTTTTAGAGAGCAGTTGGTATTGCTGTGCCAGTGAAAATAGCAGCTAAAGATGTTAAGGAGAATCGGAGTGTAATACATTAAGTAGTGACCACGCTTAATGAGTAATAAGGTAAATCATTATAAGAGACACCTCATTCTGCTCAAAAGTCTCCTATAAACACAAGGGTAACATCAAAAGGTATGTGAACATCATGGCTTCATCTATTTGAATAAATAACAGTGTCAGGAAACATTCCCAGGTGCTTGAACCTCATAACCCGTATTTTTCAACTGCTAGAGTAATTCCTGGCATGGCCTGGACCCAGCCCAAGTAGCATTCTCCTAAACAATTCTTGGCCATAGGGTGGGAACAGACAGGGACCAGGGACTGTTCCCAGTTGGCAATTTGGTTGTGGCTCCCTGTTTCGGAGGTTAAGAAAGCTTAATACTATGGAAATTGGCTATTCTATGCCAGCTGGGGCTCGGCACCAGAGAGAGGTCATGGCATATATAAGATTACTAGTTGTACAGTGAGTGCTTGGCAAGTTTCCCAGAGCCAGATTCTTAGAGGAATCATGGCAAATGGGCAGGAAAGGAACTGAAGAGAACATCTTCTTGGGTCCACCTCCTGTTACAGGAACTTTTTACATTATATAGATTTTACGCTATAACAGTTGACATGAGTTCTGGTGAAAATGCAACAGAGCTGGACAAAGAGGTAAAGTTGTGTTAACGGAGGACAGAGTGACAAGCCCGCAGGTTCCTCAGAATTCACAACAAGATCCAAGATGTCCATTGCCACTCAAGGCCTTTATTCAGTGCTTCCAAAGCAAATGCAAATTGACCAGACGTAGGCTTGCAATAGTGGCATACGGGCAAAAGAGGAACTCTAGGGCACTGTCAAAGTAAGAGTGATGTTCAAAGGGCATATGGTACCTAACTGTGTGGAATATGGAGGAACTCCTCCCCTTGGACATTGTATCCAACTGGACTCAAGTGAAGTCAAGGGCACCGTGAGCCAGGTTTTCAGAGGAACTTGGCATCCAGCTATGCTTCAAAATAAGCAGGTAATTCTTCTAAAGATGCTGATCACTATTCAAATTTTAACCTTAAATAAGAGATGCTTGATACTGACTGGGCACATCTGAGGATATGCCCTAAGCTGAAGAAGCCAAGCGTTTGAAAAGACTTCAATGTGTTTGCCAGATCTAATATTTACAAGTTGTACATAGCAGGGTCTTCTATATATTAGCTCTGAAAGATATTCCAGTGCAATTTAAATGAACGTTACCAGTAGGAGTAACCTGTGATGTCAACACATGTGAGACTGATGCTGTCATTCTTTTTACGATGACTGATGACAATTACCTGTTTTTTATGAATCAAAGAGGCTTTATGCAAGAGGAAACTCACTATGCTGCCCAGGAAGCACTGAAGCTGGAGTAACAAAATAAAAGCTTTACACATGAGACATTATGCTCAGAATGGATAAAACAGTATGGGCCAGCCACTCTCTTCCTACTTCCAAAGCAAGACATCTCATAGCAACACAGAAAGTTGCAGAAACAAGGTCCTTGTCAGCACTCTGTCGGAATTATATCACAGACTTATTGGCTGGCATAATACTGATGACTGGCTTTCCTGCCTGCCATGGCACGCATGGGACAGTTTACCCTAAATAAAAGGAGTAAGAGTATTCAGTCTATGCCAGGCTTGGCACCCTAACAAATGCACAATTAGCAATAGAAAGCTGTAAAGAGTCACTTTTATATTAGCCATGTTTCTTGGGGCAAAGGTAATTGCTCTAGTGATGTTAAACCTTTCTTTCAGTGCTCCTATAGACAGAGCATTGATGAGGTCTGGCTCATGTGTCAGATCCAAGTTGTAATTCCCAAAAGGTTGCAACAAGCTCTTTAAGAGGGATTATGTGACACTCAACTTCAAGCAGTTGGGATGAAATCAATGGCTGGAATCCATCTTTGGTATCCTAACACTGAGTACCGAAAGTCCAACTCTGGATATGGCTAATTGGGCCCATTTCTAGCTATAAGGAGGTGAAAACTAAGGTTCATCAATCAATATAAGTTATTAAGAATATGCAATCCTAGTAGATAAACTGTGGGCTAAAATTAATTCCAAGGTAGCTCTATTGATAAGCATCATTCAAAGAGATATCTTCCCGCAGATGGCTGCCAAGTGGAGCTTGGGTGATTTCTTGTGCTGCTCCATGTGCATAATGCAAGATTGAATGGGACAGACCCAACGTTTTCTAGCAAGACAAATATTTCTTTCAGGATTAAACAACAAATACCTCCTACCACACACCTGCTGAAGATTCAGTGCACTTCCACTTTAATACTAAACTAATACTAACACTAATAACTAAAGTTATTAGCCTTTTTATGCCACCTGGAAGCCATCCAGCAAACTCTGTTGAGTTTTTTTCTGTCCACAGAAAACTCTGTTGAGAAACACTGGAGACAGAAATGGATGCTCTAAATTAAGTGATGAAGAAAACCATGACGACATCCTGTTGTTTAGAAGACTTTAGAAGATTTCAGTTTCTACAGCTTCAGCATCACTTGAAAGAACATCTAGTTCAGAGTGACCTAAGTATGCTCAAGTATGCAAGACTTGACGGAAGGAAACACCTTCAGCTAAAACTGGTTAAGGTCAGCTAGTTTTTCCAGTGTAGACTGCAAGCCAGAGTTGCTGTTCCAAGCTGGCAGTCACTTCAGAGCAACAAGACCTTAACCCAGAGGACAGCCACAATCCTTCCCCACTGTTCCCTGCTCTACAAGGAGGCTAGGCACGCTACGAGATCCAGCACGCACAGGCACGAGGTAAATCTACTCTAAAATGAGCAGAAGCTGCACGCTATCGCAAGAGGGAGAGGCCATTTCAGGCTCTCTGGGACAGCTTTCTTGTTCAGTGTAGACACATTTAATTAAACTGGAAGCCAAAAGAGAGGCCTGACTTTGTAGGCAGGATAACAGCAAAGACTTCAAAGCAAAGGCATTATGTTCTCCATTGTGCAAGATACAAGGGGAGGAAAAAAACATTCTTTCACTCTATCAAACATAATAAAAGACTGAGTTAAGAAGCACAAAAAAATATATGCCTGGTTAATTTAAGGGGAAATCAGAAAAGAAAAAATACAAGGGTCTGCCTGGTTCTCAGAGCACCATCACTCTTGCTGATTTTAGATGGTACAGTGGATACTCAGCATCTCTGAAATTGAGATCCCAAAATTGAATGGGGCTGTATTGTTCCTTCTCGCCACATTAGAAGGGCCATATTGAATCTCAAATAATCTGCACTTACAGTGCAGTTGGTTCAAGGGGTCACAGGGAACACCACTATGGGTGCACCCTGAGCTGCACACATTCTCATGGGCTCATCGTACTATGCAGCAAATGCAAATGTATTTAGGGATTACAAGGTTATCCATGAGTCTTGTTGCCATTTTTTTTTTTTTCTCTCTCTCTTTAAGCTGTCTGCCAGAAAGACAACAAACATTAATAAAGAGGTCTCTGACCATTTCCTTCACTGGGAGAGTCAGGGATGAGGCAAGATCACGTCAGGACCTGCAGCACTGTCTGGAGATTGGGTCAGGCTGGTACAGGCAGAGGGAACACGGATCTGGGAATACATGGAACTGACAAGACGTTTTAGAAGTGTCTCTGCATGTTCATCCATAATTCTCTTTCTCCACTCAATCCAACTGGTAGGTCCAGTCAGACACACAACAGTGGTGTGTCTTCCTGGACTTAGCGATCTTAAGGGTCTTTTTCCAATCTAAATGATTTATTCTATGAGTCTACGCTGCCTGAGGGTGCAGATGTCATATGTCAGTGAAAGCAAAAATTGGGAAAAAAAACCCAACAAACCCCTTTACTCAAAAGTAAAGGTTTTGTGGGGAATTGGTAGTTATTGTAACCCTGAGGAGCTGATACTCCACCTTCCCTGTACTGAATTTCTAAGGTGCCCATACAAACCTGTTTCATATGGAAGGACTTCTCTCAACTGATAGAAACAGGGGGGAGGGGAACACGGTGCTTTGTTCTTTTCAGTATCCAGCTCCAAAACAACACAACAGCCTGTCCTTTCAATATTTTCCTGAATTGTGGAGTGATCAAATGGTCCTTCGATTACGGTTTGGTCAACTTCCTATACAATATCCTTGTTTTGGGCAGAATTTTAAGAAGAGTGGAAGATGTTAAAGAAAAAAAAAATAAAGAGAAGGGAAGAGGTAAAGAGATTCTGACAAGAGATGATTGATGCTGTGTGTGCTTTATCTTTCACAGCTTATGTAATATATATATGAGAAATAGTTAGTTTGATAGTTAAAGAAACTAAATGCCTGTCGAGGATAAAATACATCAGGGACACAGAACAATTCTTCATCTGGTTTGGCTATCATTCACTTTCCAGCCTACTGGCTGTCTCCCAGGGGAATTCATAATAGATCAGAGGCAATGATCCTTTCCCCTCAGCCCCCACCATTGCTTCCCTCCTTCCCCATTTCCCCCTTCCCTCCTGCTGCCGCCATCTTCCACATCCCATCCCACCAGCTCCCTGCCTGGGGCTGTGTAAAAGGAGTGTGTGAAAGCAAGAAACCTCTGAAGAGAGGACATGGCATGGCTGCCAGGAATGGGGATGAAGGAGAAGAGGCTGGTCCATGCCACAAGGCCAAGGCGCTGTGCCATTGTGCACTGCTGGCAGCCCCTCACAGGCTGCTTTGCAGGGAGCAGCAGGGGAATGGAGGAGGCAGAAACAGAGTCCCTCCAGATTCGAGAAGTGTCAGGGATTCGCAGCAAAGATCAGGCAGGAGAAATGCAACTGAAATTTCTGAATAAACACTTGCCACCCAGCACAGCCCCTTGCCCTAAATGCTGTATTTTCCCTCTCAGTATCTCACCCTCCCCATCACTGTGGGGAGACACGCTGCTGCTGTCAGGACGATGATGGGCCCAAGGAGGATACCAACCCCCTTGACATGGAAACCTCACCATAACCTCTTGTAAAAGCATGTGTTCAAAAAAAAAGTCAAAATTTCTCATTACAGGTTGGCCTGGATATATAGTGCCTGATGCATAATTTCCTCAGTTCCTTCGAAATTTCCCAGACTTAATTTGTAGGAGTGGATACCTGTAGTGAACATTGCTGGGAGGTTTATGTGTTGGGGGTTTTTCCCCACTCTTCAATTCATTTCCAAGAATTTAACTACTGTTTTGAGAGGCACAGCAAGGAAACAGAGGGAAAGTTGGTACCTTGCAACTTCTTCTGGGAAAGCTCTATGGTTTCAAACGGGGAGCAAGAACATGAAATTTGGCAGGATAATGGGCTTCATTCCAGCAATATGCCATTGATGCAGCCAAGAAGAATACAGATAAATGTACCACACCAGGAGCCTCTGAAATGAAACTCCACAGGTTGCACATGAAGCATCATGTTAGATCTAGCGGCGATATGCTTTGAAGGTTTCACCTGCACTGAGACTGCTCAGTACAAACACTGCTGTTCTCCTCGGGTTCCCAAGAGACAGACAGTTCTGGTTTCTTCAGTGAAGAGCAGGGACACCTGTACACTGAATAATCAGCTGCCAGATCCAGGCAGCAGCAAGAGAGTGTATCAATAGATGAGACACAATGAATCAGTAGGTGACAAAAAGCACAGATTTGTTCTAAGATAACTTATGGGGATGGTTGCAAGAAAAGGGTCTGAGATCTAGAGTCGGCAAAGAAGCTCAGCTTGGGTGTAGCGTGTGCTGGGATACTGGGGCTGTGAATCAGCGTGGAGGAAGTGTGTGAGACTGGAGGCTGGACGGGGAAAACAAATGAGGAATAAATAGTCAGGAGAGAGAAATGGAAATAGCTGGGCAAGAGAATTGGTACAAAATAAGGAGATGAGCACAAGGAGCAGAGAGCAAGGTTTAGTCCTGCTCACCAAGGCTTTTATGATAAGTCCAGCAGTGACTGATGGGGAAGAGAGCCTGGCAGTGGTACAACGGAACAGCAGGTGAGGGAAAGGTTGATGGGCAAAACAGGGTAGGGAAGGTAGAGCCACATAGGTCTTATTTAAGGAAATGCTAATGTTGGAAGGATCCTCACTCACTGCAGGACACCTGTCTAAGAGCCTGGAGCAGCTCCCAAGAAACACATGTCTCTGGTCAAAGTTAAGTATACAAGCCTCCAGCTAAATTCCTAAATCCTGTGTATGTTGAGCCACAGAAGATGCTGTTAGACTGGTACGACTGAAGCAGAAAAGGTCTGTGAAGTGGTTAAAGCTCTGCTAAACAAACGTTCAGATAGCAACATCATGACATTTTCATTTCTCTGGTGATTTAAGAGATAGCAAGACACTTGTTAACAAAGTGCTTAAAGTCACAATGTCAAACACTCAGAAGTTAGGAATTGCCACTCTTCAACTGTGAAGATGTTGGTTTGACCCTGAAGTATGTGCATGCATCAGAAGCCATGGGTGACTGGCAAACAATATACCAGGCAGAGCTGGTAGGGAACAGGCAGAAATCCCCAGGATTGCTGAAACTTGGGTCAGATCTCTGCCAGTTACAAGAAAATTAAAGGACAAACTGATCCCAGTGGCCAAGGACAGGTACAACAATAATGAGGCCAATAGTCAGAGTGTCAGACTATCCAAGGCAACCCGAACCACCCTATACAAGACATCTGGAGGATCAGGAGGAAAGCCAGACCCCTGAAAGGGAACGTGGAGAGGACAACCTGACCATCAGGACAGGGTGCTAGGAGGAAGGCAAGAGCTAGGATGTGAGGCAGGCCTGGAACAAGCAGTGAAAAGGACAGTGGAGGCCCAAAGGCAAGGAGCAGAGTCTCAGGAGAGAGGGCAACTGGTGTGCTGGTCACCACAAAGGGAAGGAAGAAATCCAGTAATGGAGTTTGCTACTGAGTTCCCACTTAGCAGGGTTTTCCTGTGGTGGTCCTCGCAGGGGGAAATCTAAGCACACTACGAGTTTCACAGCCCTTCTATGAACTCAGAGCATACCCTTACCCCCACGTCACATGCAAGACACAGAGAAGCTCAAGAAGCAGCAGCAAAGATTTGGACATAACAGCCATGTGCCCCTTCTTACTGTAGACAGTCACAGAAGATAGCAACACTGCTAGCCCAGCCCCACCGCAGTGTTAAAGCATGTGCTCTGTCAGCCTGGTGTCACGCGTTGCACTGCCTGCCCCGCTGGAACAGCCTCCTTGTCTGCCTCTGTTTCCCTCCCTCCCTACCCCATGGGGACTCTGTCACCATTGGAGGGGAAAGGCTGATACTTCACCCCTCTGAAAGGTGCTCCCTTCACCAGAAAAAGTGCTGGAGCAGACAGCAGGTGCCACAAGATGTGTCGATGGGGGCCCGGCACATTACAGGTGGGCGAGGAAGGGTGCCGTGAAGTGGCACCAAGAACCACAGCCAGAGGGGTGCTGCCCCCACTGAGGGACGTTCACCGCAGAACAGATTTCAGCCCCACAGCGAGATCAAGAGGGATGGTGGGAATTTAGCAAGGGTAGAGCAAGACAGAGAACCCCCACCCTAACCTGCATCCCCCACTGACACCTAACGTCATCGCTGTATGTTAGGATGCACCAGGATTTGGGGGCAAGTGTCAGCACTGTAGAAGAGTCAAGTGGCAGTGCCCATTGCCACCTTCATTTGCGGATTTTCTGGGCTATGTGGCACAAGATAGCTCTATACACATTCAAACTGATGGGTTTAACCTGTTTGAATGTACTGAGAAAAAAAAAAAGTAATTAGCTAGGGAAACATGGCAAGAAGGGACTGCCCAATTCAACAGGGCAGCTTCTTAAAGGCACAGAGCTGGCACAAGTGGTCCAGGAGGACACTGTAGGTGGTTTTGTGCCATCCTTTTCACCAGCTGGATCACATAGAAATGTTTCACCTCACCGCAGCATCCCAGAGCTTCCCTTCCAATATCCCCCAGTGATGCTTCCCATCTTTTCCTGAGGCATAAGGCCTGTCAGGAAACGTTGGAGCGAACCACTCCAGTTGGCTTCATGATCCTACAGGACATGGAGAAATCCATCCCCTCTTCCCAAAACCTCAAGGCCGCTGTGAGAACAGTATGCAAGGATTTCAGCCTGGAGCTCAAATTTCCTCGTCCCCCTCCCAAGCACAAACCAAACAAGAGTTTTGGTGAGGTTTCCAAGCCAGGCCATTTTTTTTTCAGGCACCTCTTTTAAACAGCAGTTCATTCTCACTCCCCTTGGCACGAAGCCATGGGGACTGTTTGTCACGAGTGGTAACTGCAGGCTCCATGTCAAAACCATGCTCTTCATAAGAATGGAAATACTTTATACTTACAAATCTCAGAATAGGCAGGAAAAGCAAAACCCAAGAAAATCCCATGACTTCAGAAGTTGCAGATGTCTCTGGCAAGAAATACAACCCAAAATGCATTCAAAGCACTACACATCTATCAAAACCTATTAAAACAAGCAGGGAATGGGAGGTCCCCTGACAGTTCAGCATTTGTATCCATCAACAGGAAAAGTGGGGCCATACCCTGAGCAGATAATCTCTGTAGCTTGTCACCTGAGTTTCAGGCATCCACAGGTGAAATCTATAATGCAGCTTTAACTGCATCATCTCTAAGGGGAGGTTTTCCATTAGCTCTTTGCAGGAAATGTAGCAAACAGTTTCACTGAAAGGCACCTCTTAAACACATTTACATAAGTAAGCTTTCACTTACAAAAAGCAGCCTCAGTCAATCAATCCACTGGGGTTTGCCCATAGCCCCCTAAACTTAACGGCATATAATCAAAGAGCAATGGAGTAAGCAGCTTCTTCCCTAATTGCTCCTCCAAAGTGACTTTATGCCCTGGGTGCTTGTATGAGGTGGGGTTTCTCCTGCTCAGGTTCGGGGAACTTGAGGCTGGCCTATGGGCCAGCTTTCCTAAGGAGGTTCATTACACCAGCTCCTACTACATTATTCATCATTTGTTTGCTCAGCTCTTTTAATTGCTCTCTTTACTAGCATTACACTCCCTGCAGTCTTCTCAGTGAGGCATAACTTCTTCACCTCCTGTCCTGTAGTGCCAAGCTCTGCCCTTCAGACTCTCGCTGTGTGTGTTCCCTCCCGGAGGCGAAGGCGGCGTTTTGGGGCAGGGATGAGCAGATCCAGATGCAGTAGGAAAAGGGTACATTGCATGGCAGTGGGTCCATCAGCTGGCTTGCTCTCTTTGGGCGCTCACCTTTGCTGCTCCCACTAGTTCACCCTCCCCCAGCTGCCTCATAAGGAGCATCATCATCCCTTTTCCAAATTAAACAAGTCCAAGGACAGGCAAGAATTACTGTGTAACAGTGAGTGTTTAAGACCCCATGTTCTATGAACCACCAGCATCTAACACTTGGCTTATCACTAGATGTCAGCTCTTAAAATCACAATTATGAGGAAAAGCAATTTTAAGTCATTATCATAGGCTTTCTAAAATGCATTTGTTTCCTTCCAGCCCCCGTCCTCCTTCTCTCAAGGCCTATGCAATTGAATCTATTGGGACAACCTGTCTTAATAGGCAGGAAGAAATAACACCTGTACAATGCTCTGCCTTCTCACTACTTCTCAGATGATTGTACCAGTGCATCGGGGTTTATTTATTTATTTATTTATCTATTTATTTATTTATTAAAAAAAAACCAACAGTGATACACGCAGGCAGGATTGAAAGAGTGCAAATCTGTTGCCAGTGTTCCTCTGGGCTGAGCGGGCTCCACCGTGCCTCAGCAGCAGGGCTGTTCCTAAGCCATGCTGCTGAAAAGTGCATACCACACCGTAATGCAGTCGCTATATATAGTCTGTAAAGAGCTTTTGGAAACCATGAGGAAAAGAGCTATTTGATGTACAATAAATTATTAATTGTTATTAGTTACTATCTTGACAGGTTTCTGTTGCTCAGCTATCCTCTATCCCAAATTTGGGGGAGGGGGCAGCTTCTCTCCCTTCTTCATTTTGCTTCTCCCCTTTTCCCCTTTGCCCTTGGCCCATTTTGGGACCAGCATCTGCATCTCTCTGCCCTTTACTCACTGCGGACAGACTTAATCTCAGTCTTTCTCCAGCTTTCCCATACACACACATCGATGGCAACAAACGCGCAGTAGCATCTCTGAGAGCTCAGCACCCCAACGGGAACCGCTATAAGCTGGATTCTGCCTTCACATCTAAAGCAGCACTTCGCACAGCTACTGCCTTGTGCTGACCCCAGCACCTTATGCCTGAGAACAGCATAGTAGTCTGGGACATTTACTGACAGCATTTCATCTCTTCTTGCATTTATTATATGCCCAGAAAAGCATACATTCCTCTACAGGGTTTATTTTAACTCGTGTTTCTTGTGGTGCAAGCAGCCCTGCAGGAGGCTTGCTATGTGCATGACTGCTTTATCCCATATGGAAGGGGGTGGTATAGGGAACATGGGTATGGCTCAGGTGGGAGGTAGCTGGGAGGCAGAGCAGCATCTGCCAGGATGGAGCAGCTCAAGGCCACCCCTCCTCTCTGCTTTGGCAGCCTCTCACCTGTTTGTGAGGTTACAGCTCTGAAACATCCTTTCCATTGAAATTTGCCGAGATAAAGTTACAGCCAGGAGAACACATCGCTTTGCTCAGCTCTGCCCGATAGGCACATGCCCTGCAAAACACAAACTGCTGTTCAGGGGAGGAGTGAAGCAACTGTGAGGTTAAAGCTGAACCTGTGTGGCTGCGGGATGACCCTAACCACAGCTCTGTGCTGAGCCATTCTATATATTGCCTCCTGAGCCTGTGCCCTGAGTCACTGCAGCCCTCAAATAAAAACAGGAGGGAGGACTCACTTGCCCTTGTCCCCAAAACAAGCAAAGCTTGTTTAACTTTAAAAGGTTTGCTTGCTTGCTTGGGGGACATACAAACCCAGAATTCTCCATCAGCGGGGGAAAAAATATTAATTTCATTTTAAGTTTCATGTGAAAACTACAAAGCATCACACAAGAGAAGCACAGTACAGGGCAAGGCTCTATAAGTGACAGGCTCGGAGTCACAAGTCTTTCAGGCAGCAGAAAGAAGAGGGAGGCTGCAGGCAGAGGCATCACCCAGGCTACCTTGAACATGAACAGCAGCTCCATCTAGCACGTGCCCCAGATCACTGTGTCTATTTGCTTGTCTCATCATTTGAAACAGACACACTCTTCAATTTACAGGGAAGCAGGAGGCCTCCTGCCTTCACCACACTATGAAAAATACACCCCATTGTCAGCCATGAGTGCAGCTGTACTCCCGTGGATACGATTTACCTGCCAGGGCTGATGAAGACAAACCAGCTGCGGTGCCATTTCAGAAGCTGGGATAAAAACCTGCCTGGGCAAGCCTGGGGGAGGGACCTTCTCCTGCACCATCCATACTCTCACCTGGAGATACACCTACAGCGACTGTGCATGCAGCAGGACTCAGTAGTGCACAGGGGGTGCACGTGCACACAAGGAAGTATGGTGAAACTTTTTCCATGGCAGTTGCTGGATGTAAAGCAGGTAGGATTTAGAAAAGCATTTCTAGACAGACGACCTAATTTGAAAAGCTAATCTCAGACTTTCTTAAGCCATGAACAAATAACTAGAAATACCTTCACCTAGCATTGGAGTCACGAAGATTAATCGCAAGGTAAGCGGCATTCCTCATTGCAGAGAAAAGGATGGGAAGAGATTAGCAAAGGCATAAGACCAGCATTTTTGCATCCTTGTTCCAGAAATACTATAGCGAATCCTTTTCATAGTATTCTAGAGACAACAACCTGTCTCCAGAGCACACACGTATACTCTCTGCTTCTGCAAAAAGCACACCAGAGCATAAAGAAATTCAGGAGTAGAAACAAAATAGACTACTTTTTTTTTTTTTTTTTTTTAAGTAGCAAACTTAAAACATTGCAAAAGGTTAGAATGATTTAGAACACCCAGTCTGAGCTGCCACGCTTGGCTGTTCTCTGAGTACGTGTGAGGTGACTCCGCACACAGGGCTCCTGCAGTGGCCAGAAAATTTGTGCTGCTTGCAGCCTCTTTCATTTCCCTGCTATCTTTATGAGAGGCACACGAGAGAAAGTTACCTGCTTGCCATATGGGGACTCAGCACTGATCAGTTCATGCTTCTCTGTCACAGTAAAGGCAAGGGCAACGTGGACAGAATAGCTGCTCTCCTGCCTCCTGTGAGGGAGGAGATGCCAGCCATGCAGCCTGTTCTTCTTGCTTAATTTTCTGAGAATAGTTTATGTGCAGATTAATGCTTGGTAAATTTATTGGTATGTAGAATAGCTTGTGTTGGAAGGGATCTTCCAAGATCACACAGTACTTTGTACATCAGTACCCTCCCATAGAGCTGTGCATATGCAGCTACCTCTAATTCAAAACTACAGTAACCTCTATGGGCTTTGCCATTTCAATTATATATTGTTAATATATATTATGTCTCATTAAGCTCTGTGTGTGCACCCTCCCTATTGGACAGGTTCTGTGGTATTGCTGTCAGCAAACTCTAATTGGTTACCAGTGCTTCGTTATCTCTATGAAATAGCTGTCACAAAGGTGACATCGTAGTGTCAACACTACAGATTGGCTGGCGTTGGTCAAAGTCATTCCTTGGCATATAGTCTACTTCAGTAGAAGATAAACCAAATTGCAGAAGATCTGCTTTGGCACCATCCTGCAGACAGGTCACTAAGATGGAAAGAGGGTGCTCAATCGCTCTAATTTCAAAATTGCCCCAGAGGAAATGACCAAAGCTCAGGCAACCTCAAGCCAGCCAGGAACCAGCCGACATAGCTCCAACCAAAGAGATCCTGTGTGATCCTTTTGCATCAGCTACCAAACTCAGAGAAACAGAGGGATTATTAAGAAGATGAGAGACAGCGGTAATATTGTTATGGGTGGATGGATGAACTAGTGTTGTCTACAACTAGCATCAGCCAAAACCTTCTTTGGGTTGTTGACTCAGAAAATTCCACATTAGGCAGGAGAAGAAAAATCATAATGACATACAGACAAGGGGAGCAAAGTAGCAATGGCACAGTTGCATTAGATGGGTTCAGGCTGCCACTATATGTGGTCTACAACAGAAAATAAAGGCTGTCCTAAAAAGAGAATTACTGTGAGGGCCATTTAGATGAGATAGGTGAATGACAGCCAAGTCTCGTGAACTGACTCTAGAGCAATGTTTACTGAGGTATCACTGAGCTCAGGCTAGGCTTGGTAGTCTCAAGAGGCAGAAAGTCAAGGATCAGCTAAGGAAAACAGGGTTCAGATTGGCTCTCCCTCCTGGAGTAATGCCTGCTATATGTACTCTGTGGTTGCTCTGACCAAACAGACCATTTGAGAATATTTTGGTGGTGGCGTTCAAGTTGACAGCCATAAATGATCATCAAAAAGTGCCTGCCGAAGCACACGAAGAAAACTTCAGCTGAAGCTGTCACTGTCAGTAAATTTAGCAGTATGGTATTTGGTTAGTTCTGTTGCTATTGAGAAAAGGAGCAATGGAACATCAAACTTTAGTGCAACTGAAAATAAATTTTAGGAAGAATACTACCTTCATTGACTCTTCTCTAAGCAAAGATGAGCTTTATGATGAGTTACAAGATGGGAAATGAACATGATGTGCGTGAGAAGACTTTCCAGGAACTGGAGTTACACTTCTTCATGTTGTTTTCACCATTGTCAACACCACTTGTCAGGATTGTTGAAAAAAATACCCTCCAGCCTCTTGATCCTTAAATTCCAGTTATCATCACTATTGAAAACTACTTCATTGCCAGTGTTGCCCTGCCTACAAGAGAATGACAATGGTAACATGTTTCATTGTCCTCTGATTCATGCTGTCTGAATGCAAGTACATTGTCA
>JAVJGJ010000057.1:4697617-4732221 GCA_035590215.1 Microhierax caerulescens | reverse complement strand
GACGATTAGCAAAAATGTAGTCACTTAACCAAAGCCCGCACTTGCTTGTCAATCTTGGCACCAGCCACATTCAAGTAGCTGACTATGGAGCTGAATCCTGCTTGTGGAGTAATAAGTTTGGAAGCAGGTAAAGGAGAAGGGCAACTCCTCATCCAGTACTATAAGAGAGCGCAGACCCCTGGCAGGTCCACAGTTTGGCAGCAAGCAAGATCTTCTGTACACAGCAGGTGATGTGGAGAACCTACACATTGGGTGAGTCAGAACATTCAAGGTAGAACAGTGAATTTCCATTCACATCTGTTTTTAATTGTGTCTAAATTTCTCAAACATCTTTTCTTCCTGAAATTCAGCATGACTAGTTCACTTGTCAGAAGAAGATGCTTCTGGGGGAAAATTATATGTCATTTGGAAAACATTTTTTAGAAACAGAAGTCTTGTAAAAGTAAAAAAATAAAAAAATAAAACAAACACAAACCAAACCATATTTTTCTAGTTTCTTCAAAACCTTCAAAGGTTTCTCCACAGAACAGAAGAAAACAAGCTATGCCTGTAAACTCCACATTTGTTTTATTCATTGTTTTCCCTTCAGGAAGATCTGTATGCAAGATTCATTCCTGAAAGGACAGCAAGGCCCTTTCTACATTGAGACAATGTGCTCTCTATTGATATAAATACATTGGCGCCAACTTCCTTAATGCAGGCAGGGCTTCAGTTGACCTTGGAAAACATGGAACCTCTCCAACAGGTTTACAGATTTGCTGGAGGTCACGTGGAGTATCTAACATATAGCGGGAATGTTAACTCACCCCGTATTTTTGTTATGTTTCTCAGACTGTATTCTAGGACTATAGATGGAGATGAAGAATTTGCTGCTCCACTCCTGGGCAATAGCTGCCTGCTGTGACATCTCTTCTTTGGTCCTGTGCTCGGGCTCCAGAGGGAGGACAGAGGGAAAGGAAGAACTGAGAGAATTGATGGTGGCTTCTCAAAGATCCCCATCAATGTCAGATTCAAACCATTTGATGTCATTAGAAGCAGAGCAGTCTGTTGTCATTTTTCTCCTGTTTATATTGCCCCTGCAACCAGGCAAAATAAAGAAAGTGAAATTACAGTTCTGGAGGGCTTCTCTTCCCTCCTTTCTTGTGCTTCTGTCATCCTATTTGACTGTTCTTAGCTGCTCAGAAACTGTCACCTTGTATAGCATCCAGGGGGTCTCTGGCAATCCAAAAGTGACAAAAAAAAATAATATAGTGGATAAAATCACCCAAGAGGCAGATGAAAGAAGTGGTGAAGCCAACAGAAAAACAACAAAAGGGAAGCAATGGGGCTGGATTGGTTGCAGTTGTTTGTGTGCTCTGGAAATACCAGTAACGATGAAGAAGAGGCAATAAATTGCTTTGAAGCCCTCTGTGATCCTTTCCCTATTCTCTGTCACCCTGAACTGTGTGCATTGGAAGTTTCATTCTCTCTCCCCCCTACCCCAGGATCTCCCTTCTTCCTGGGATTTAACGGTTGCAGTAACCTTTGTGCATTTTATTGTGCACTCAGGAAATAAAATTCCACTCGATTAAGCCACATTGTGAGTGGAAATGCAGCCATCAGCTCAGGTGGACTTAGAGTACAGCAGCTCAGAAACCCCAAATCAGGCAGCCTCTCCACTCTGTCATGAGTTGAAGAGCTTCTCTGCTGTCCTTTACCTGCCCTGGCTCCTACAAACTGAAGCCTGCAGCTACCTAAATGGGTCAGCAAAGAAAGACCCAGATTCCGTATCTCCCACTATCGGGTTTAGAGGGACCGACCGACCTCCTTGGCTTGGAGAAACGATCACAGGTCTGCATCTCTAAACACACATTTTCACTGGAGCACCCAAAGCCCCAGAGGAGAGGAGAGAGAGACTAGGTCAATCCCATCAGATTCCTACCACTACAACTGAAGGCATTTTTTTGCCATGAACAGAACACTGGGAATCACAGAGGGGGCTTCATCTGTTTTGGAAAGGCTGGTGTGTACAAGGACTTCTGGGCTGATCAATAAAGGGCCCATAATTCTGTGGCTCTAGCACTAATAAAAGCATTGTAAAATACAAAAATGTCATAGGGCACCTCAATCACATCTGAATTAAAATTCTGAGCCTGTGTAGAGAGGAACCGGGGTGAAGATTTGAACAATGGTGTGGTTCACTGGAGAAAAACTTTCAATTCACTGTGAGGCCACTGGAAGAGCAACTCTCCTGTCTCCACTGTAAATCCTTTCTGTCATACCAAACCAGTGAAAAAAGCATATCCCCTGCTTCCTGAGGTCTTCCATCCCATGCTCCTGCCACGTGAGAGGCAGTTGTGAAAACCCCTGCAATGCTTCAATCTGGCTTTGGGGACCTGGGATTCCTCTGGAACTCCTTCAGGGCGCATTCACTGCCCCCGGTGCGGGCAGAGCCTTCCTATGAACCTTATACCTCCACCATAAAGAGCTGAGCTGCCTGGCTTGAGTGATGTCCACCATCTGAGCATTCCTGACTTAGTGGGCATTTTCCTGTTGGGTAGATTGAGTGCTGGTACAGAGCGAGAGAAGTACTATTTCTGGGCAGTTTCAGCCTGGCCATAAATCTTGTGTCACAGATCAAGTCAAACTGGTAATAAATCTCTTAAAACTTGTAAGACACTGTGCCAGATCCAGCCCTTGGAAAAGGAAGTACAATTCCATCGACTGCCAACACTTGTTTGCATGAGATTTTATCTCTTTCCCTCTCACTATCCCCAATACCAATGCCTTGTCTGCTTTAACTGTCTCTGAAGTAAATGTTGCTCTGAAAAAAAAGAGAACAGCAGGCTAGAGATGGCCAGAAAATGCTATTTTCATATTGTTACCTCAGGTTGCCAAAAAATTTAATTCCACACCACATATAATACCGCTGGAGGCAGAGCAGGCTCAGGACAAAGCCAGTGTCTGCATAAATGTGCTGTTTAGTCCTTTCTGCCAACACCTCTGAGGTCAAATTCTCTGCCTGCCTAGCTTATCTTAGCGCATTTGTGGGGCATCGTGAGAGTGGCTCCATCAACACACCAAAAAAAAAAATAGCACAGCACTCCCAGACCCTTAAGCACCTCTAGAGTTCCCTGAAAAAGTGTGGATGGTCCCTGTCACAGGTTATTTCCCTCTATAGGAACCCAATTCTGCAAGAACATGTACTAGAAAGCCACAGATGGTGCACATCACACTCGCACTGCATCTCTCATGTACACCGTCCAGTAGAAGCTCTTTGGACAGCATAAGGCATCCAGATATGGTCAGTAGGATGCTGATGGAGTGAAGCTGAGCAGATGATCTTAGCAATTTTACACATTTACACTCTCCACTTCCAGGGTTGCAAGAGCCAGCCAAAGACACCTTAGCATAAATTCCCCAGCAGGCATATGTGAGACTGCTTAGCTCCTGAGTCAATCAGTCAGCAACCAGTCATGGCTCACTGGAGGGAAAAACCCCAAGATTTGCCCAAGTTGGTTTTTTTTAAAAAAAAAAAAAAAAATCCAAGAAAGAATTATTCAAGCTTAACGAATAGGTATTTGGCAGGATTGGGGAGGTTCTGGTTCCTGTATTACTGATCTCCCACATCCCAAGTGAGCACTCCAACAGGTCTATACAACCAGCTTCCTCCCCACTTGAAGACTACAGGGACAGCCAATACAAAATGTAATAATGTAATATCTCCCTCAGGCAAGACTAAGAAAGAGCTTGGATGTGGTGGGGGGAGCAGCAAACCACCTGAGAAAAAACCATGGTTGTTGGGAACACCGGCAGAACAGGAGCTTTTCCGTGACTTCCAAATTCCTTGGTTAAATCTTTGGCCACAATGCTGTTTGGTAGTCAGGTCCAGCTGGTTTCTTTGATCAAAAATTCCCAACTGAGACCAAAAACTCCTTCCAAACATAAGTTACGTTTAGAACCAACCACTTCATTCCTGTGTTTCAATAAACTGAGAGTTTCTGACACAAAACTGTCAGAAAACTCCCCATTGAGCTTCTGCGAAAGATTCTCCAAGAAACAACATTGGTACAATATTATAAATACCAAGTGTCCAGGCTACAGGTCAGCAAGAGTTACATATAGAAGAGCCTGACCTTGTTTCTCAATCTCCATATGCTACACTCATTCACCATGGAAGCATTCAAACAAGCCAACAGTTGTTCCTTTTCATTTAATCTTTTTGCCAAATAATAAATCTTTCAGACAGCCTCACTGGAATTATTCATACATGCAAAAGATCAGCTACTGGAATATGTTTCTTTACCGGTTGCTGCTCTCCTTCATATTCCCTGGCTCTCGGGCAGCCCCTCAGTAGTGTCCCCTTTGATGGTATGGGACAGCAAAATCAGCTTTTTAACTTCACATAAGGGCACAAAGTTTTTGATACACAGAAGGGAGAAAAGAACTGTTTGCTCTTCTATGGAAATGTACAGAAGTAGTAACTTTTTTCTTTTAATGGCAAATACTTTGGAAATCATTTAGTTATGGTGTAGCCATCTGAGTGATAAGAAATCACTGATGGGAGGGCAAGTAAGGCCAGAAAAAAACAAAAAATGCTGGGGACTGTGGAGGGACTGGGCGATCAGCAGAAGCACACTAGAAGCAAAACACCTAAAGTGGTCCAAGCAGCAGGGCAAGCACTGAATATTTTCACCTGTTAATATATTTGGATTAATTTTTACTAAAACCTTCATAACACCCTTCACTACCAAAAGAAAACAAGATAAAGGAGTTGAGAAGTCACAAATACAAGAAAGTTGAAAAAAAACTTTCTTGATCCTGAAACTCATTTGACTAAGAACTTGCTTTCTCTGCCCAGCATGTTTCATTGCAGCTCCCAGAATATCAAAGAAGGGCAGCCAAATTAGGATGACTGGCACAGGCCATTATTTAAGCTTGACTGTTAAAACAGAGGACAGAAAACAAGGCCAGCTGAGTTTACAAATTTGTAGCAAAGGAGGTTGCTGTAAGTATAAGGAGTGCTGACATCCAACCATGTTCAGCTGGAGAAGAAGAGATGCATCTGTGCTCCTAAAGGCATGAGAAAATTTAAGTGGAAAACATTCCAAAAGACATAAAGACCTTTTCTGATTTTAACTAGTCCCAACAGATATTTATCTAACTTGGGTGTTTTTTTTGTGAAAAAATTCAAAGAAGAAATTCAATACCTTTCTTTGGGCAATCTATTTCAGTGCTTAACTATTCTTACTGCTGGAAAGTTATTCTTAATGTGTAAACTAGATCTTCTTGCTGCAATTTGAGCCCATCACTTCTAATTCTTTCCTTGGTAGATGCGAGTAGCAGTCTTATCTCCACAGATACTAAAGGTCCAACTGCAAATTCAGCTTCCCTTACTGTCAGGCATGGACCTTAATTACAAGATGATTTCAACTCTCATAGCTCATATTTGGATATACACTATGCATATTTATGGCACATGCCAAAGACAACTGCTTTGAATGGATGGCTGTGAGGATTTTGTTGTGGTAGAGAAAACAAATTGCCATTGCTGGCATTATAGCACAAGAAACATTTTTCACACACCCTCATAAGTATTCTGTACACACACATAGAGAGTTTGCCCATTAAAAGCAGTGTTGTTTACATACCCTGACAGTTCTGAGGGCGACCTAATGCTACCACAAGTGTATTCAGCCCGTATCTGCATGCAACCACCCAAGTGCATGCACAGACACAAAGGCATCTGAATGCTTATGGATTTGTGGCACAGACTTGCAGATGGTATAAATCAGTGTCACTCCTACTCAACCTAACTCCTATTCTAGTTGGCCATAAGGTATGAACAGACAAACATGTAGATCTCCGTGTCTACAGAGCCATATGGGCTGTGCACCCAGGTGGGTGTGCGTTGCATACCTTCCTGGCCTGACGGATGCTGCAGTACAGCTGCCAGCCCGGCCACCCAAAGCAAAAACTTGAGCACCGCGTCTCCATCAGTAGAAAACTCTGGCTCAGGCACTGAAAGAAAGACTGTGAGCAGCGCAGTGCAGTACAGCAGGGCCCTGTTGAACCAATTAGGGTTAACACATTTCTGGTTAATGAGAGGTGCTGGTCATGATTGTAAATTAATATTTTCCAGTGGCTACCCATGCACTCAAGTGTCAGTATTGATCAAACTTACCTCTGCCCAGTTAATGCTGATGGATTCAACAGCAACATACGCCTGCTCATCTGTTACCCAATTAAGATAAGCTCTCTACTCATTCTAATAGCTGTATTTATTGTCATCAAGAATATTGATGTATATCTGTGCTAACTGCAAGCCAACCTACACACGTGAGCACATGCAAAGGACATGGTGGTGTTCTCAGAATTGTCCCAAGCTCAAACCACAGTCAGAGGCACTTTGTCAGCCTTCATGTTTGTTTGTCCAGAGACAGTATTTTCTATGGGGAGAGGGGAAACTTAAGTATCCTCCCCTTTTTTAGTCTTTCTAGACTAGAATTTCTCCCCCTGCATCAGAGAATAAGCAGCACAGCAGGCTCCACAAATAAACTGCTTGGATTTTTAAGGACTAAAGCGAATGGAAGCCTCCTGTTGCATAGGGAGTCCAGCACGTAAGAAATGCTGGGCATGTAAGGAAAATGCCTATGGGAGGAACCAAATAAGGATTAATGAGCATCTTTTTATATGGTTCTCTCGATTTCTAGCCTGTCTCAATTGGAAGCTGCTGGGCAGTTAATGGGCCTTGGGTAACAGAGAGAACAGCAGCTGTCTGTACAAAGCAAACAAAAAAAAAAAAGACTGTAGGAAAATTTAACGTTTTTCTTGCAGTGCAAGGAGTGGGTCCCTGAAAAGCCCATACACAATTCAGCCTACACAAGAGGCACTTGGCCCTTCATGGAAACACAGGCTCCTGCCCCTAGCAAATGGGCTGTTAAACAGAGCAAGAGATCAGGACCCATTTACTCCTAAAAATGTCGTGCTAAACTAAACCAAAAGTGAGAGCTCAGAGGAAGCCAGCTCATCTCTACAGCCAAAGCGCCCACCCCGTGCGGTGGACATCGCATGCTGTGGTATAGAACGCAGAATTAGAAAAGAGGGTTGGAGATGTGGCTTCTAACGCTCAACAAGTTTGAAAGCGGTTAACACCGGTTAACTTGCCTCTGTGCTTACTCATTAAGGATGCCTTTTCCCTGCCATCTGAGCACAAATGAGACGGCACCATCTGACTTATGCAGAGGCTGAGTGTGGTCCCAGGGAACTGGCTGGAATCTCAAGTCATCAGTAAAAACCTATCTGGTTGTTTTCCTAAGTGGTAGCCTCAATCGTTCTTCCAATTTGACAGATGCCCCCGAGGCAACTTATTGTCCTGGAAGCACCTTATTAAGCCACAGTTAAAGGCAGCTTACACCGTGAGTGGCAAAGTTTGAATGGGATCTTGCAAATGGACCCTTTTAACCCACCAGAGGTGGGACTTGCAAGCCTGCTGCTAAAGAGCGATGGCAGAGCTCACACTGCTGCCGCTTCTGTCCAATCTGTCCTTTAGATAAGTGAAGGACACCTATCTCCAGGGCTCTCCGCTTAGTACTTTTCAGCGTTCACTAAATTAAAAAGTGAGCAATTGACAGCACACCTTATTAAATGATGCCTCTCCCTTCTTCCCCCTACCACCACGGCCATGTTTTAGCAGACAGAGACACTTTGCTGGTGTCTTTTTAATTTGATTTAACTAAAAAAATAACACACAAAGCCATTTGGCCTTGTGCCACTCAACGTTCTGCTATAGAGTAGGCATGAGTTATAGGGTAATATTTCACACCCTGTTGTGTCTTATTACTTAACTAATAACAATATTTACCCAGGGTTTTCCCCAAGCAACTCAGACAGGTTTAAAAGAAATCTTGATTAAAGAATGACAGCCGAAGTATTGGATGTTAAGTATAAATAAGAGTAATGTGAAGAGAGTGGAAGAGTTTACTGTTGCATCCTGGTAGTTTGCAGTAAATCAGGATAATATGAAAGTTCCTGCTTTACCGGGCCTCCCCAGTTGCCAGCTCTTACTCGCACAAGTAGAGCTATCGCGGGCTGCAGCTGCAACACGCAGCGGTAGCGTTTGCTTGCCAGAGGCTGAACCTCTTACCCTAAGCCCTTAACCACTAAGGCTAAGGGAATAATCAGCCCCAGAAAAAGGGGTAGCTACCAAGAAATACAATTATAGCAAACTAGCACATCACAGTCTTCATCTTCCACAAATCCCAGCACTCTCTGTTTTTTTGCAACAAAATATTTTTACAAAATATTTTTAGCTGTTATGAAAAAAATGCCTCGTGGCATATTACCTGTGGAACTCGCTGCTGAGGCAGACAAAGCCAAGGACCAAGCAAATTACAAAGGCATTAGATGTTATCAGTAAAAGCACCCCCACTGGGGTTAGAGAGGGCATGACGCTTTTACTCATTCACATAACTCTCTTACCAGTCAAGCAGCAACTAACTTTCTCTTTGGCAGATTATTCTATGCTCTTGCACCTTGCAATTTCTGCTGGAATAGTCAATGTTGCCCTCTGCTCAAGGCAGGATACAGAGCTATCAAAGCCCTTGTCTCGCTTCCTTTGGTAATTCTCCAGCTGACTAAGGGACTTAAGCTCCACATCCATTCAGCTAAGGCAGGCACTGCAGGCTCCTTCCAACCTAACCGCATTCAGCAAACTCATCTAATACTGTAAATACAAGGGCTCCCGTCAAAAGCAAAGAGGAAAATACATTCAAATTCATTTTCAAGTTGCTGTTTGCCTGCCTGCCTCATAGATTACCTGCCCACTGGAAGGGGAAGAAAACCACTGCCGTTCTTTGCAGCTTCTTGTTTTCCCATGGAGACTCCCCCTGCACAAGTTACCAGCATCTGACGTGACACTGTAACAGTGGCTAAAACCAGAGCCCTCATAGGGATGGATGAGAGCCAGGGCTGAGCACTCTAAATAATGTCATTTCTGTAGAATTACTTCAGCTGATGAATCCTGCAGTTGTTACTCAGGCAAAACGTCATTTCGAGATGCTGAAAGTTTTGAACAAATAAAGGCTTTTGGATTCGATCCAATGGTGATAATTTTGGAGCAGACAGCTTAAGGAACATGACTCTCTCCCGGCAAGGGGTTGTGACACAGGATGCTCTCATAGTCCAGTCCCACATCATACCAGCAACACGCTGTCACTGACTGCATTCCGAGAGGAGGACTGCCGCTGGCACTGCCTGAAGACCAGAAGTGAAATGACTGAACATTTACATCTCTGATCAGCCTCTGTGGAGGTTGTCTTTTCATCCTTTAGTATTTCAGCATTCCCCAGTCTTGATTCCACATTGGAAAGACTGGATGTGAAACACTTGTTTCTTTCCAAGATGGGAGCTTTACACTGCAGGAGAGCCTGTTGGGCGAGTATCTGAGTAGTAGTTGCATTTACAGGGTCTGTCCTATATCTGTGCTCAAATGAAATCTAGCTAGCAAAGGTGACAGCAGCACAAGGGCAGGGAGGGACAGAGATCCTCCTTTGCCTCCTCACCAATGGGGAAAGAAGGTACCAAGGAGTAACTAAGCAAGCAGGGAATGAAACTCCACACCTTATTGAGAATATTTACTCCCAGCTAAGGGAGCATTCTCTGGTTTTCCATTACACTGACATCACCTGCGCTTGCAGGAAAGTTTTACCCCATCTAACCACATACTCCCTCTCCTCCCCCTGGATGCACCCAGTTCATACAGTCCAGCTTCCCTGCTCTCAGCTCTGTGCTCCATCAGGTCCTACCCAGCCTCTTCCCAGTCCTCCTCTCCCTTAACAAGTGCCTATACTTCTTCACACACACCACTCTCCTATTCCTACAGCCCCACCAGCTCTGGTTGGGAATGGCATGGGCTCATTACTGACTCTGCCAGCTGTTTCATCACCCTGACTCTCAGAACAAACCAGAAAGGCCTTTGTTCTCCAGGACACCCCTCCCAGCTGACTCTGACTGGGTGGCTTATCACCCAGAAGCAGCAGCTTTTGCCCTGGCAGCTTATTCCTACATGTCAATCCTTCTGTGTTAGCAAAAAAATAACATTCCTCCTCCTCCTCTGGACCTTTAGAATTTGTCTTTCATTTCTTTCCTAAGGGAGGGGAGGGAATTGCACACATCACACCCCCCACCCCCACCCCACCCCCCTTGGCTCAACTGATCCTGCTGGGTGTATTCTGTCCCTCTGCAGCAGATAGAGCTTGTGAGGAAAGGAGAAATGGCTTTGGGATAAGAGAACACATCCTTAAGAGTTTACTTACAGGCCAGGAGCTAAAACCACTGCCAAAAAGGATTAATGCAGCAGACAGCACTAGTTTCTACTAGGAAATTAGGGATTCTGCCTTAAAAACAAAGACGTAGGATGATAAAAGTCCCCCAAATTACTGTGCATATGCATAATAGGTCCACAGCATTAATGGTAACTAAATGGCTCCAGGACTTATTCATCAGAGTAAAGACAGCCAGACTGATCAGACTCAACCCAAGAGCAACACCAGCTGCTGGTCTTTGGAGTTATGGGACAGGCACCAGCAGACAGAATGGCAGGCAGGAGAAAAAATGATGCCCCAAACTACACTTCCCATGCACCCCTGGAGTGCCTCAAGCTGCTGCTCTGAAAATTGTATTGTAACCTTTTAGTCCAACATAGAATATGGATATATATCTGAAATAGGGAAAGGTAATTTCCATTTTCTCTTAGCCTGAGGATTTAGCACTTGAAGGAGGCCACAAGGACAACGTGTCCCATTCATCTCTTTTCAAAAAGCACAGCCCTTGTTTTGGAAGCACTTGCCTTCTGTCAATGAGTGATCTTCCACTTCTCCTGTTGACAGGCATGTGCCCAGAATTCTCACTTTCTCTCTGCTGCTGAATTTCTTTTTCCAAACTCACTCTTTTCCAGTGCAGGTCAGCTTCACCATCCCATACGAGAGGGAGAAGGAAGCTAAGCACCCTGGGGGGGGGAAAAAAAAAAAAAAAAAAAAAGGAGGAATCTCTATGTAAAAAACAGAAAAGACAGATCTTTAATAACAGATGACTGTTTTGCAAAACACTGCTCTCTTCTGAAGGTCCAGTGCATGAGCTGCATTTGGAAAGGTTCCTGCTGAGGTAGTGGAGACCTGTGAAGTGCACAGGACCCAGAGGGAGAGAAATGAGAGACTAGTCTGTTTTAAATTCAGTGACAAGTTCTGTGTAGAAAAACATTACTCCCTTAATAACACTCTTCCAGAGCCTCCTACTTTTCCCCACCCATTCACTTAGCCTTCTACTTCTTCATGTAAAACATATTTCAGCATCATTTCTCAACTGCTCAAATTCTACAGCCTTCCTTTGTGGTACCCTAACTCACCTCCAGCTCTACTTGTCTGACTTTTCTCACCTTGGCAGGAACACTGGTGTGCTAGGGTTTACTTCCACACAACAAACCACATTTTTTTTTTTTTAACATTTTTCCTCGCTACCCTCTGTAGCAGCCATTCTGTAAAGACATAACAGCCTATTTCATAAAAACCGTATCCCTTGTGCCCGAGGCACAGCACCTCCCAGGCATCATGACACCTTTGTGTTGTACTGCTGCCCTGTCCCCAGTGGAAGACACTTTAAAGCCTATCCATATCGCCATTTCTGATTTAAGACATGTTCTTTGAGTCCTGCAAGTATGGGCTTCCAGTTCCAGTAAGGATGATGCCCACCCTTGCACACAAAGCAAAGACATCTCTAGTGAGAAAAATACTGATGTCAGGTTCTGGAAGTGGTGGTGTGCTGGCAACAGCACTCTAGGGAAGAACACGTCTGTGTGCCCAGTTTCCCTGTAACCCCTGAGAACTAAACAGTCACCAAGATTTGCAAAAAAAAATAGAAAACTTCCCAATTTTACAGCCATCCACATTTTTTCTGAGATACCAAATAGGCAGGATAAAGCACAAATTCAAAAGCAGAAGGGTAGGTTATGATTTTGCCTCATTTCCTAGTACTGACCATTGGACTTCAACTAAAAAATTCTGTATCCAAGTGCCTGTGTTTGAGCTAGAACTTCTCTTTTAGCCAGCAGGCCAGTCTTGATTTGAAAATCTGATATATGGGAAAATTACCATTTCTCCAGTATTTTCATCCCAATAAAAGCTATCCTTCACCACTGACAATGCCTTACTTTCCCCTGCTCTTCTTTTGTGTAATTCAGTCTGCAACTACTGGGTGTTGCCAGCCTTTTCTCTGCCAAAATTGCTGAAATCTTCTTCCTAAGTAGGTAAGCAGGACCTAAGGTGATGATCCTTCTCAGTCTTCTCTAAAGAGATTGAGTTTCCTAGGCCTTTTGTTCTGAGGCAGACTTCCAAACTTCACATCATTCCAGTGGGTGCTTATCTGAACCTTTTCCAATCTGTCAACAGTCCTTTGATATGTTTTGTACCACCGTTAATGTTGCAAGAGAAATCATATTTTATTTTTTTTTTTACTTTCTAGGCTCTTGTGTGCTTCATTTCTCACCCGTAGCAGTACACATAACTACATACCATATGCAGCAAAAAAAAAACCCATCACACAAGAGACTCTTAAAGGTCAGAAAAACTAGAAAATATATACTGTATAAACCAATCAAAACTTTTTTTTTTCCGCCTCCGTTTCTACCTCTGCATGCGAGATGCTAAGGAGCTTAAAGTACCTTACTCAGTGGCTTACCTAGTTCAAAAAGAATTGGCCTGATGCTACTATAATTTCTTTCTTTTGGAAAACCAGCCTGCAAGACTTGTTAAGGGAAATTTTTCCTAACACCCAAATTTTTCATGTAGCTAATTTCATCCTATTTCTTTTACAGCCTTAAACCATGCTATGTAAATCTTTCTTCTACATCCTTAAGCAATATAAATTACATCCAATTATTCCTACATCCCTAAGCCAACATAACGAACACCCCTTTGTTATTCCTACACTCTAAAGCAAGCCTGCATGTCTCTTCAATGTGTCCGATCCTTTAAAAGCTTGTAAATAATCCTAACGCCCTAGGTGGGCTGGTCAGGTTATACTTGCTTACCTTCAGTTTTGGTACATCACCAGCAATGAAACCTTGCAGCTGGTCCTTTGCATTTATTTCATCTCTGGGACTCATTTTGCACTGATACATCCCAGAACTGTCTGAACTGAGGCTTGATTACTGCCAGCCATAGTAGTCCCCATCTTGCCAGTGCAGGACATGCACTGGTACGATGTCACTGCAACCACTGTTAAATTTCACCCAATCCAGATATGAGCCTCTCTTTAAGAGAAAACATAGCAAACAGAGGATGGAAAATGGAAATACCCAAAGTTCCCAATGAGGAATGGCAGTGTGAGCTGCAGGGAAAGCAAGTGCACAGCAGGACAAATGGCTTCTTCAGCAACAGAACAAAAGTAGTTCATCATGTGAGTTTGTGGGTTTAAATTCTTCGGTTTTAATCTAGGGCACAATCAGAGAGCTTTAGACTCCTACCTGTACTTCAGGCAGCAGTATATGCAAGGATACAAGACCAATCTAGCTGGTACTGGAGATGGCATTTTAAACATACCAAAGCTTTGGACCCATCCAAGACCCTCACCTAGTCTAGAAATAGCTGAGACCACCAAATCTCTGCTAGAAGAACAAATGTGGCTGTAGGTGGCTCTCCTGTTTCGGTGTTGTCCATATTGCAGACAGAATCGTACTTACTTTCAGGCAACAGGACAACCAGCAAGCATAGCTCAGCTTTGCCCCCAGTTGTTTGGACTCTTTTAGCCCACCAAAGGTGGGTTTTAACCCACTCTCCCTCTGGAGGTGAAAAGGGTCTGTTCACAAGATACCAAACTGGTCACTTAGAGCTGCCATCAATAGTGGCTTAATTACAGAATCACAGGATCTTTGAGATCTCCTGAGATCATCTAGTACAATAAGATGCTTTCAAGACCATAAGTCATCTTGAGGGCATCAGTTGTGACTGATCTCCTGCCAAGCAAAAGAATAGCAGGGCTTGTAGCTGGTTTAAAAGCCACCCTGCTATACTCAGATCCTCTTTGGGAAAGCTCAGCAGATATTTAGGTCCTGCTTCCCTTAAGTAAGGATCTTTGTGCTCTGGTGCTGTAAAAATGCCTGATGGCCTACATAACAAACATTTTGATAACAGTTATCCTGAAAATGCAGCTGGCATTTTGAGGAGGATTAAAGAAGGCATTTTGGATCTGACCAAGATAATACTGAAGGGGGAGGCCTAGATGCCTTGCTTTGGCAATACCATTACAAATAATTCTGTTCTGGTTAAAATCCAACTGTTTCCACTAACTTTTTGGCCCAGTCACAACACTAAATAATCCATTACACTGCCAGGTCTGTTGGGAGCCTGAAGTGAATTACTTGTTTCTTGGCTCAAACTTGCATCAGAAGATCCCCAGCTCAAGATAACAGACACTTTACCAGGTAGCAAGAACTCCTCTTTAAGACAGACAGAGATTTTGTTTCATTCATGTCTCTTTCTCTAGATTTATGGAACATGCACGCCTTTCCCTGGAACCCAGGTCATGTTTGCATAGTTTAATAAAAATGCCGTAAGTCTCCTCCTTTTCAGCACTAGAAAGCAATGGGGAATTAATTCCTTCTGGGGCCTCTTTAAGCAAGTGCTTAACTTGTTTCTGGACCCTACGCTGTTCCTTTTGGGGTCAGTGTGGTGCTCTGACTCACCAGAGTTGTTTACCAGTCCACACCGAAGACTCTTTCCCGTTGAGAACATGGAGCTCCCACAGTCCAACCAAGCCAATAATGACTCATGATGCCAGGTAATGGGATGCCTCCCTGATACTTAGCCATAGCATTAAACATTGCAACAGATCCGTGCGTCAGATCAGCTACCCAGACTTATTCGTTGTAGTTCAGTCAGTTCGTGAAAGGATCAAGACTGAGAAAAGACTTTTTGTTGTTGTTCTAGAGGTGACCCAGGGAGGAGGTTTTAACTCTTGAGTTACGTGAAAACAGTGGGTTAAGGATGGAGACTACAGAATATTCACATATACAGAATATATATATATATTCGTATATACAGAATATATACGAATACCTGTGAATGTTCCTATCACTGGTTAGTTGGTGGGTAAAACCAATTTCTTTTCTGTGGTATTAAGAGAGCAACAAAGTTTGTGTTAGCTTGAGTCAAACACTTGAACAACTACATTTTGACCTCTTAGTCCATCTGACCACCAGGGACATCAGAGAAACATGAGAAAAATTTTTAGTCCTTGAACAGCCCAAATACTAATCCCTGTCATACTGTACTGTCCCTGTGGACTTCATCATCATTGGCTTCATTATGCAAAGAGGGATATTTGGACTACTGTACCCAAAATCTTTCTAGAGCATGCGCAAAACAATCCTGTATGCTCTCGTGCCTTTAATAATCTGAACAATATTTGCTTGCTTTTATTTGGATGCAGTGTCTGAGTCCTGACTGGCTGCTGAGCAGACTTCTCCCAGACAAGTCTGAAATGCATTTGGCAGTTCTTTGCCCATATGTGCTCCCCCAGACACGCCTCCTAAAAAAATCACAGAACTAGGCAGTTGCTCAGAAATCAACCTGTGTTCCCCTCAGACATGACAGGTACCGTTAGCCTGTGACTTCAGTTATTTTAACATAGTCAGATGCTACAAACATAAGTCTGGTATAAAATAGCATTTAGCTAGCTATCAACCCTCTACCCATAATGAAGTGGCAGTTACTATTGCAAGATAACACACCAAGCAGGCTATTTCCTAATAGAGAACCGTTGCCTCTGCACAGAGTAAAAGAACATCAAGGAACATAGTAGGGACACAGGAGCCCAAGGAGCTGTGAGGGCTATGAGAAAGCAATAAATTAGACACAAAGGGTTTAGCTTAATGTTACAGGGGAGGCGTTTTGATCAGTTCCCCCTCCTTCTTCCACCCCTCCCTTTCACTCCCATCTCCCTCCTCCTATGTTCCTACTGGTAGGGATGCCTTTCCACAGCAGGCAGCCTTTCCCCTCTAATAAACTTTTTCTTCTATCATCAAGATGAAAGCCTTGAAAGGGATGGCATTTATGGAGAACACTCTAACCTTTGCTGCGTACTCCTCAGGAGCTGGCGTGGCGCAGACCGACAAAGCTGCTGAGCGAGGCCGTGTGGCAGCTCGCTAAAGTGTGCGCAGTGAAAGCCTGGGAGGGCTGGAGCCACAGCGGCTTCTAGTCAACCAGATGTGACTATCTCTGACTTCCCTCTCAGCATCTGTAATTGTCCTAAGCCGAAGTGCGTCCTAGGGAGGGGAAAGAAAAAAAAGCCGATGTGAGAACAGTGGTGTATGAAGTAAGTGAGGGAGAGGGAGCAACGCAAAGATGGGAGTAAAGGATTGAAAGAGAGAGAAGGCGAGAGATTTATTCAGCATTTCCTTGTCTGTCTCCTCCACAAACTGAATCACAGAAGCATGAAAGTAGATGTATTGAATCTCAAAGGAAATAAAAGAAGTGGAAAATTAACTACTGATGAAAAAAAATAGCTGTGTCCAGGGATTCCTGCATATCAACTCTGAGCTCCCTCTTATCAGCTTAGAATAGAAAAGGCCAGAGAACTTGGGGGGGAAAGGTCAAACACTGAGGGAAAACACAGGCAAGGGAAAAATGAGAGCTGACATGGAAATCAAAGTGAAAGAGCAGGATGGGAAAGAGCTGATCCTGTTTCAGACTATTTGTGTGCACTGCCCTGAGTGCCATTCCTGATTCCAGCGTCATGAATGGGTGAAGCTAGCTTAAGGCCAAGGCTTAGAAAAGCCACACCACTCTCTGCCTTTCTTCCCCCCCCCCTCCCTCCTCCCCATCTATTTGGCAACAGGTAACACCAGTGGGCTGGGGAAACCCGGTACAACAGCAGCTGCCACCATCTGCACCAGCACACAGCCGAGCCAACTGCGAGCTGCTGCGTGCCAGGTCGGCGCCGACCTCGGGAGCTCTGCCCCGCTGGCTACTAATGGCTCAGACACCGCGCACAAAAGTTGGCCCGTTTAGTCCTGGCTGGGTCCTGGGCCTTGTGTTTGGCTCTATCTTACACTGTTGTTTCCCTTTGGTTTTGCATAAGCTTTGACCTTATTCTCTGCTGAGCCCCCCTAGCCACGTTGACTCGAGTGGGCACCTCAGGTTTTCGGATGCTGAGGGATAAAGGGCTGCCTCCACATCTTTCTGATCATAGACGGGACCTCTGCCATAGCCTCGTTGCAAATCACTTACAAAAGACTAGAATAAATGTATATCGTTACTATTGCCCACAAGTAGTCAGTATACGGGGCCTTATAGATGGTTTTCCAGTGGAAGCGAAACCAGTTGCCCAAGCATATTCCAAATAAATGGCTCCCCACACAAATCCACCCCCCACCCAGTACACACCAGTTACTAACAATGCAAACAGCCACCTCAGTTTTAGAGATTTCCACTGAACACCAAAGCCTGGCTTCCAAGGAGCAACTGTGACCCCATAACTGCCTTCATCTGGAGAACAACCCAGCTATCCAGACTGCTCCCTCAAACCAGTACAACCAAGTGACAGCAGCAGCACCCCTTCCAAAGACTGAATATTTGCTCACACTCAGGGCCAAGAAGGACACACACGAAGATGGGATGCACCTGGGGACACACCAGTGACATAATTCAGCAATATTAGTTGTACAAATGCAGGCTAAATGGCAAGCAAGCTCTTAGAGAAAGCGCTAACAGCTTTGAAGATGAGAACAAGATAAAAGTGTGTGTGTGTGGGGTTAAGCAGGACAGATGGGTTAACAAACATAATAGGATGTGCATAATTCTCAGCTACTCAGGAACAGTAATCCCAGATCACCACCTGCCCGGTTACTATCAGATGGCAGGTTTGCCTCTTCACATTCAACAAATCTGTTTTCTGTGCGTGCATCGCAATGAGACTTGATGCATTCACTTACCAAAGTAACTTTTCTTGTTCTACACAGCCAGCTCAGCTCTGGGAGAAGGAACAGGAGTTTACACCTTCCTATACAACTAATTATTTACTGTATTTGAATCAGCCACGTCTGGGCTGAAGCAGCTGAAGCAAGGAAGCTTTCAGCATATGAGTGCACCTCGTTTTGGCTTGCAGAAACTTTTACTTTGTGCAAGGCTTGACTTTGAAACTACAGCTGAGCACTGCAGAACATGTTTTGAACTACATTTCACTCAAGTGGAGACTATTTGCTTTTGCGGTACCAGGAAGAAATAAATGAGGAACCTTACAAACTTACTGGAAGTGCCACATCACAAAACCGAGCTCATCAGGAGAAGTTGTGCACAACATTTTTGAGAGGAATAAAAATTCCACTTGTGAGAATCCAAGAGAATTTGGGTCATTTTTGACAGACGCTTCTGGATAGAAGAGAAAAGTGAGGTGTGGGGAAAGATGAGGGGAAAAAAAATCTCAGAAGAGTCAGATCTTAATTATTTTTTTTTAAGCTGTTGAAACAATGTCACCATTTTTTAAAATGGTCCAGGCTTAATAAAAAGAAAATTTACAAAGGGTGAATTAACATCCTCCCCACAATTAAACAAAACTTTCCTTTTTCTGTTTTGGATTGAATGAAGTACTTCTGGTCAATGCAACCCACTATTCTCTTTTTCCTTCAGCTTGCTTTATTTTTTTGTCCAGCCATCGAATTGAGAAATCCATTATTCACACAACTCAATCTGAAATAAATAAAAGAGCAAACCAGCTGCAGACTCCTTAGATTCTGAATTAAAATGTCAGGCTATGGGAGACATGGTAGAATATTCCATTGTCAGAGAATCACACACTATATAATCCCTTAATTATAACCAAACCTTTAGCAGTAGTTTCATGTACTCGTAACATCGCTGGATTTCAGGTATCCTCATTTTAAGCTGAACTCCCCACAGAGCATTAAGGGCACATATGGTGAGCAGTGGGTCTATGAGATGATGGTTATCTAATTCCTGTGATGAAAAAAAAAGGGAAAACATCTGTCAGCGAGAGGAAAACTTGCAACCTTGGGAGTTTTTGTCATGGGACGGTGACATTGCTGGCTTGCCTCTAAGAAAAACCTCTAAGAAAAAAATTGGGAGGGAAGAATTCCTTACGAAAAAAAGCTGTAATAGGAGAAGACTGTATATCTGTCAAGTAGGCATAAGACTACAGAGAAAATGGGACCCAGTCTTCAGGAACTTAACTGGGCAGCCTGGAAGGAGCCCAGTCAAGTGCACAGCAGAGAAGATTCCACATCGCTTGGAGAGGCTGACCTGACTTGCCTCTCCTTTCCTAGAATTCCTGCATCCACAGCAGCCGAGTGGTACACAGAGGAGCAGGCACCAACCCAGGGCCTGCATCCTCCGTGGGATGGGTGAAGGACAGCCCGTTCAACAGGGAGCCGTAGGGTCCTCCCAGCTTATTGCAAGTTATTTTCCCTCCCTCCTTCCCCTCATTCTCAGCAGGGCTCCTTCTGGCATGGATGTAGCCCTGCCGAGCAGCCAGGTGATCAGCACTGTTCTTTAAGCCTGTGCTGGCCAGAGGGATAAAGGGGACATTCTTCAGGCTTGCTCGTTCACTCACCACTCGGCCGTAGCAATTTCTCGTTATCGCTGTCCATGAGCCCGAGCCCACAGAAATGAAGAAAGTGGAAGTTATTTGCTGCTGTTGTTTTGAATGTGAAGTAGAGCGGAGCCTGGATTTCACTCCGAGGGCACTACAGGGTCACAGGCAGCGCACAGACAGCACAATCCCTTATCTCTCCCCAAGGCACTGCATACAACAAAGGAGAGAGACACACAGCACTGGCCAGGGTTCATTGCTCTTGGCAAACCACAGTGGCATCGCAGAGGTGAGAGGCTTCCTGAGCCAGCCCGGTTGGAGGTACCAGCTCAGAGGTGAAGCACCGTGCCACTTTGGCACACGCACAGCGCGCGAGGCAGCCGCAGCTCTGCGGCTAGGCAGATCGGGACTAGCAGCGTTTAACAGCAAGGGTAATTACCTTCGGGGACAGCATGCCAAGGCTTGTGGGGAAGCTTCCTTGCAGGAATGTCTTTAAAGCAAGCCTGGATTAATACTGAGCTGTGGCTCAAGTGCAGCACCCAGGACTCGAGGCAGGAGCTATCGCAGAGCTACCCCGTAGTGCTGTAGCATGCAGAGCACTGGGGCTGATGAACACATGGTCTTCCTTAGCCCTTCCCACCAAGCATCCTGTGTCAAAGTCCCCTAACCCAGGCATCCTTGTCACACTGACCACTGTGTGAAAAAGTCCAGGATGGTGAATATAGGGAACTGTCCCCACTGTGCATTTTTTGAGGGCTTTCTGTATTCCTTCTCCATGCTCAAGACAGAGTATCTTAGGCACACTTTATCTTCTATGCTGTCTTCCAGTGTTAAAGAACACCAAAGCAAATCAGCCTATCTCAGCTGGCTACCGTGCTGAAACTTCCCCAACATTCAGTGGGAGAATCCAATGGCTTAAACCGCACTACTCAGGAGGAGCAAGGTTGCACCTCCTCTAGATCTCACTGCCTAGGCACCTGAGTGAACTTAGTCCTTTATCTCTCCAAGACACGCTAGGAAGGAAAACCAGAGCATCATCACAGCTCTCCTTCCTTTAACAGTAGGGATTTAACAGTAGCTTTCCTTTCTTCGCGATACACAGCAGAGAAGTCTGGGAAGTGGTTAGTCTCCTTCTGGCACGTTGGCTTTTGATCACTTGTTGCAGAAACGAACAGTGCCATGCACTGGGAAGTGCCCTGCTATGGACTGAAAGTTTGGGTGATACTCCTGGATCCTTCAATCATTTTCTACTGATCTTGTTCTACAACCCCATTGTCGATAGAGAGAGAAAGAGCAGAAAAAGACCTGCTGACTCCTGCAGTGCCTTCTAGCCTGGAGCTCCACTGTTGCCTGAAGATCAACCTATGGCAAATTAGTAAGGCATTTTTAGGGTAGAATGGCAAAATCTGCTCTACAAATAAGGCAAAAATAGAATTTTAATCCAAATAGATATATCCTAGTGGCTCTATAGCACACTGCATCGTGCCCTGCTGCTGGGGTAAGCATGAAATTTGGCCAAAGTCCCCTTGCTTGGAGGGCTTTCTCACTCTCTCAGCATGATCTTCAGGCAAGATAAGCAGGGAAAAATTTACCTTACAAAGTCCCCGAGGACTGTGATTCTAACTTGCCAAGGTCAAATCAATGACATATTTCTGAGGCACAGAGTAGCTGGTAAGAATAAACTTCCTGGCTGTTTTTATGTTTGTGTTTACCATGAACCACCCAGAAAAATTAGTGACTCCATACAACGCTGACCCACTGGAAGACAATCGTAGATCACTGAAGGTGACTTCACTCACTGCTTCCCCTTGGGTGGCTGAAGCCATGGATTTCTCCTAAGCCCTATGCTCAGGTGAAGCTCTTCTGAGGAAGCACTGCAGAGAACACCACTGTGCTCCTTGGGCAACAGCTCCTCTGACTCCTGCACACTCTTGGAAAGCAAGCCTCCTTCGCCTTTCACCTTTTCCTCCAGTCAAGCACTACATCTCACCCCCAACCCCATCACTGCTAGCGGGCTTGATGGGAGGGCTACATCTTCCTGCCCTCAGCTGGCTGCTCTTGGGAGGGAAGGAAGCTCACCCAGATGGATTTCAGCAGTTCTCATGAGTATTTTATGGTCTTTTACTGATTTACAGCCAGTTCAGCATTCTTGTAAATGGCCATAAATTGGATTGAAGTCATAAATCATAACTAGAGAAAGAGAGACACAGTCTCTGAGTCCCAGCTCAGGCTAAACCAGCCTCTATGAATATATGGAAGAAACCTGCTCCCTCAATCAATACAACATGGCTCAGGCTGCAGCAATGGTCCACAGGGTCCATCCTCCATTCCTCTTCCACAGGGCTGCAATAGTAGTTACACATTGCATATGTGCCATGTGCTAAAAATACCTTCCTTCCAACCGGCTGGCAAAGCCAGCTGTGACACCAGGGCTGTCCCCACCACCCCAGGGGCTGAGCACTCCACAGCCTTTGCTGTACTTGCACATGCACAAACACCTCCCCTGCAAGCAGGGAGGCAGGCCAGCTCTCTTCATACCAGGCTTATAACTTCACACAAATCAGCAAGAGGAGCTTCCCCCCCACATGCTACCTTTGGGAGGCAAGTGCCTTCTTTCGCCAGGCAGGCTGGCAGAAAGCTGCAGGTGGCTACTTTGCTGAAGCACCTGATTTATCCCACACAGGACACTGGGACCTGAAATGCCTTGCTTCCACTCCACAAGCTTGGCACCTAAAATCTAAGGTTTTGCATCTTTCTCTTTTGTTTCCCTAGCTCATTTTTAGAATCTAGCCTATAAGTATTTCTGATGCAACTGCTGCAAGCTGGACCCATCATATTTCTGTAGTTGACCACAGCCTAGAAAAGATAAGTTGGCTCTTTTCACCTCCTAATGGAACAACCAACCACTGTACTAGCCCTAAGCATCAAAGAGCAGGAGGCACCAGCCCATTCCTCTACTCACCCTTGCAGCTCACCACAAGTCTTCCTACAAACACCAAAGCCCAGAAAACCCAACTGACTGCCCCTGCCAGGCTTTTTAAGGTCCTGAAGGCTGCCAGGTGAATTACTTTGATCCCACCCTCTAGACAGAGCACCTGATGGAGATGAGCCTTAATGCCTTCCCTGCAGGCTTAAAGGGCTCCTGCTGCTTCTGGTGCAGCTGGGAGAAGTTCTATCACACCTACAATTAAGGAGGTGTTTTGCTTGCTTAAAGGCATGTGGAAAGCTGCCACAAAGGCTTATCCAGCATTACCTGCCCAGGTATCAGAGCCTTAACCACTGCTTTGTGATCCTGCAAGAAGCTGTGGTATTGCCTAACTAGAGGCCAAGGTTATGAGCCCTGTTCATGCAGGCAGTGAACCCTTCTCAGGTCTCTTTGGTTCAAACTTGGCTATGTTTATATATTATTCAGCCAGATAGATTGGTCTAGAATTACATTCGCATCTGTTAAAATGGAATCATGTGCCTTGCTTTCTATGCATTCTATGTTTAAATACAAGTCACTGGTCAATTGCCAGCATGAAGGGAGGATGACCTCACAGTAGAGTACCCTGAAAAAATGAACCACCACTGATGATGTCATTTTCTAATAGCTTAGAAGAGGAGATGAGCTGCTTGCTTATTCAGCTTTTCATTAATTAATCATCTTGCTGTTAGATGGTGCTCCCCCTGTTCACTTGTATCTGCTTCTTTGCCCCTTGTCTTATTTTTACTTGTTTGTGTGTTACTGTCTTTTTGATAACACCTCAAAACCCTGGACAGAGACTAGCTTCCTAATGTGCTGAGCACAATACAAAACACAAGGATATTCATATTTACATGTGGGCAAGGGTGACTCTTTCTGGAGTTCTTTTGAGTTTTATTCCAGTAACTTTCAGCTGATAATCCAGGCACTACTTCTTAAGGGTTCTAAGACACTAAAAAGTGTCTGCAAGTAAGCCCCAAACTGGTAGGTCACAGTCTTTTGAGAGCAATTGCATCTTTGGGAGGAGACTTTAAAAGATTTTCTTTTCTTTATAAAAAGAGAGGAACAAAAATCACAAAACCTTGGGGAGAAAAAACACAACTGTTTTGCTACAGTACATAATGCCACGATTAATAGCAATGATAAGAATGTCATAATTGACTTGTAGTTGCTTGCCAAGACTGTAAAGACAAGTCGTAGCAACCTGACCATTTATATCGGCATTCAGGCTGCTGGAAAAGCATGTGCTGTCAGAGGTGCGTTTAGCTGGTAATGCTAACACCAAGGTAAAGTCTTGCCAGCACACTGATGGTGGCAAACGTTTCCAGAGGAACTAGGTATTATTCCTACTCTTACTGATTTCTGTTGTTTTCCATTAAACACTTACCATCACGTCCTGATATTTTTGGTTTGGTTTGGTTTTTATTTTTTTTTCATCCATTTTCACTTTACGCTGCAGGTCTGATCACCTAATCACGTACCTGTACGCCGTACAGTGAGCGGGACAAGTAGAAAACAAAGAGGCTAACCCAGAACCGATGGCAGCGGCACAGTACAGAGTCCGAGCTCATCTGCCTTGTCACACAGCGGGGATCTGTCGCTTGGCCATGAGTCTCACGGACACACAAATGCAGCTTTGGATCAGTTCAGAGCTCCCGGATCAAGGAGCATGGGAAGCAGTGGGTATCCTGTGGTTCAGGACCTGGGTGCAATTGAACCAACTTGCTTGACTGCCTGGACTAGCAGTGCTCAACGTGTCCTAATTCCTCCCGTCACAACCCAGATTTAGCTTTCCAGATGTCTCCACATGGCCCCTCAGCTTTTTCCTAATAGGACAATTACAAATAAGTGAGTTTGGCTAATGGCTTAAGACTTCTGGCACTGACACAGCCTGGCACGTAGCCATCAGCATGTGCCGCCATCACCACTGGTTCTACTGAAGGGGGTGAGGGGGTGGAAAGCACGTCACCAGCACACACACACCCAAAGCAGACACTGCCCCACACTGCCTACGTGGTGATGCAATTTGCAGGTATAAGATAGTGGATCTCAGAGGTGCAATCCAGCTTCAGTGGCTGTGAAGGCTAAGCCACTTCGCCATGAATCATTTGTCCAAATGATGCCAGCAAATAAATCCTAAACTTTACTGGTCAAGAAACTTGTATTTTCCTTCTGTGTTTGTTCAGTGGAGTTCTAGTCCAGGAGCTTCTAAGGGACTTCTATTTTAATACTAGTAATAATAATAATAATAATAATAACAACAGTTAATAGCCAGAGGAATAGCAAAAGCAGACGAATTTGCAAGTTCTTTTGGACTTCATTTTCTGAGTAAGAGAAGATGGCGCCAGCAAAATCCACAAGGTGACACCAAATCATTAGGGTCAATCAAAGCAAAGGGACTCAGAAAATTCAAGTGTGAGGGTAGTTTCTCCATAAATCTGGCTAGGATGTCACCCTCAGGCTGTATAGAAGCTTGCAATGAATTCCTACCCTTAGAAATAGTTGCCCTTCACTGGGTACTGCTGACTCTTTCCTGTCAGAGAAGATTTATCCATGGGAAATAATTAAAAAACAATTCAGATCTTTCTTCCTCTTGGAATGGATTATATTACATTAATTAGCAGAGGGTTGGGGGCTTGGTTTGAGGGTTTTTTCTTTGCCCCCAAGGACAAGGGACATATTTGTGCCTGCCACAAGGTCTTCCTTCACCCCAATCCCTCTTGCTACTTTAAATGATATACATTTCCACGGTGCAGTAGTAGAGCTAAGCACGGCACCATTTTCAGAAAAAAATATCTCCCTCCCTCTGGTTCTCTTAAACACGTGGCATCTCAAAAGGCAATGAGAGACTATAAATTCACACCAAGGTTATGGAGAGTTGCAACAGAGAGGAAGGAAAAGTTGGCTACTTTTTGATAGCCCTCCCTGTGAACCATCAAGAGACCAACCAGTGCCATCTTCAGACTCAGGCAGAAAACCAGTGATAGTAGAAAAGTGTTTTCTAGGATGAAAGGTTGTCCACAGCAAAGCACAGTCTAGAGCTTTTGTGTTTGCAGTGTGTCACAGCCTTCCTTTGGCCGAGGTTTGTTTAAACCAAGAGAGAGACGGACTCTGTTTTGCTTGAGATCTCCAAGAAATAATGCTTTGTGTCTTTTGGATCCAGCCATAGTCTTACGTGTCAAGTCCAATGCTGGACTTGGCTCTCTGTCACTGGCTGCTCACCGACACCTGCGGAGCTGGCTCAGGTTTGCAGCAGGGATCTCTCCCTGACGTGCAGTGCCGCTACACAGCTGTCTGGAAGGAGACAGCAGATCCCTCTGGCCCCAGGGCATCCTCTGGGTGCCTCAAAGGCCATGTTCCCAGCTTCTGGCCACCCAGCGCTCTGTTTCCCTCTGTTGTAGTACTTGCAAATGACAGAAAGCAGCTGTAGGTATGGCAGAGCATTAAAAATATCCATATATATGATGCACAGCAGGAAGTTAGGTGCAGGCACTATGAATGTGTAAAAGTGTCCTGGTGCTCATGCATTCCTTATAGCACTTTGGTAAGCGAGAAAAGTTTCAAAGCAGCACCAGTGCCCTCTTTAAACATCCTCTCCAGTGCAAAACCCAGGCAGTGCCTGCAGAGCACACTGCACCACCGGGCAGGGGTCCTGGGGCTGGCAGGGAGCATGAGGGGCAGCACCAGTGCAGCAGCGTGGCACTGCTAGAAATGAGGCAGAGCCAGGCGAGTGGGGGACCTGAGCAGGTACCTCTGCTGGCATGCAGCTCCCGGTACTGGGGATGTGCCAGGCAGCGAGAATCATCACTCTTGCCCAGCACTTCCTAAAGGCTCTGTTTGTCTGACAAAGGGCTTTTTGCATGGCGAGCGTAGGCAGGGAACGGAGCTCAGGAGATTCATTTCTGCTAGCCCTGTGTTTTGCAGTCCTTTTTCTGCTAGCCCTGTGTTTTGCAGTCTTTTTATTATTTTTTTTTTTTAATTGGGGTAAATAGAATCGGAATGACAAGTGCAGAGTGATGGCTTCGATGTGCTATTTGTCTGGTGAGGAATTTGTGAAATATGTGTTTTTCTGCAGAGAGTGCATGGCTGTAAAGAAGGGCCAGAGTCAGCACAACCTCAGAGCAATGGAGAATAAAGCATTCTAGTTTTGTGGCCATTGATCTGATGACGCTGTGGGTAATGGATGGACAAGGTTAGTCTCAGAATGTCTGATTTTTCTCAAATCATTGCTGGAGTCAGACTTAAAGTTGCTTCACCGTGCAATTCTGTATTTACCATTATTAGAGATTCTCAGATCTTCACACTCACTTTGAATTTCTTATGCCTTTAGTGACTGATGGGTTTGGAAGCTTTTTTTAGAGAAGCATATCATTCTGGAAAGATATTTTTATGTGATTATTTTTGTTTACCTGAATTCTATTAATCTTCCCTTGCAGCCTTAGAACTGTGTTTTTATATGGAATTGCACTTTGCAGTTCATGTGTTTCAGGTTTTCTGTTAGTTGTTTGAGAAGTAAATGCTACTGTTGGGATAAATCCTGATTTTTTTAGTTTTTCTTTTTTTAATCGAAGTGCACTCATTATGAGAGAAGGCTTAAATTCAGGGAAGAAGAGATCCCTGATTAGTTGAGCAAACCTAAGTAGCTCAAACAGGTTCCAGACCAGTTTGGGGCTACACTGCAAGAACAGCTATTCTTGGGGAAGCGCCTCCATATGCAGGGAATGGTATATTTTGTTATGAGGTGCTGCACACTGTGTCTCCATTAAAGAAGCCTTTGAAGGAAGAGCTGTGGCAGGAGAAAGCAGAAAAGTGGCAACCAAACCGATGCTTACAAGAAGAAACGGAATACTTCAAAGCACTTATGTATTTCCATAGCACCACCTGCCACGGAGGGCATCAGCCCCAGGCTGCTAAGTCCACCTGTAGCTTTGAAGTCCCCTTGGATGCCTTACTGCTATATAACTCCCAGATAACCATATTATTAAAACAGTCCCACTTCCACTTGCAACCTGCCAGAAGATGGTGTCCTATCCTATCAGACACAGGTCTCAGCACAGTGATCCAGGCATTCATGACTGATTATTGCAGCTAATATCTAGTGAAGAAACCAGGCATCCTGGAAAAGCTCCAGTTGACAAAACACAGTCTCTGGTCTCCCTAGCAACACCGATTACTGTGAGAACATCACCCTGCTGCTCCCTCATTTGTATCGGCCACCAGTGAAGATGGAGTCATCTTCAAGGTCTCTGCTCCAATACTCCACGCCTACCACAGGTTTTGTCTGAGTTGCTGAAGAAATTCACCTTTCTGCATAACCCCACAGTTACTACACTGTGCAGGAACAAGCAGACTGTTGACTCCGAGGATGAGGTCTGTATACGCTGGAGACAGGATTTCACTGGGCTTCAAATGCATTGAATTACTCCCAGAAATAGTGAGAACCACTGTAGTGGAAGCCTTTCCATGGAGAACTCAGCTCCTCAGCATAGCCCTCCATCAAGGAGCTTTTTGCACCCACCCATGCAGGTGCAAAACACGACACACACCACCATCCACACACCCACTCATTAGCACGCACAGAAGTCTAAACAAATAAATCACCCTATAAACTAATTGGACTCTTACCCCTACAGGGCAGAGGAGGGAAAAAGACAGAAAGCTCATTTTTGTTTCTATTTTCCAATACCTGAATCACTCTCAGACAGTGTGCCTCTGGAAGTGCCTGAACAACAAGAAAGCTGTTGTGGTCAGAAGCATTATATGGTCTCTGGCTCTTAAGTCACCCCGGGGATTCCTGTGAGCGCTGGAGAGATTCCCATGCTGCCCTCAGCCACGCAAGCAAAGATACCTTCGCGCAGCACTGCCTGGGGTTGTGAAACCATACCCCTACATCAGCTCTCTGCTACAGCTGCCTTAAATCTGTTAGCAGGTCCTGAGGAATGACCCACAAATCTTCTTTCGAATTTTTAATTAATTCCTTTCTGCTGAGTTCACTCCCCTTTTTTGCTGTGTTTCCATGAACAATCTCACAAATCAGTTTACTGGCAGGGATGTTTGTAGACATGGCAAATTTTTAGTCAGTGTTGCATACTATTTGCAGAAAGTGCATTTTGAATGTCTTACTACAGGTCTCTTCACTGTCTCTGTTAAAAAACGTTTCCACTAAAAGAATGGAACTCAAAACACAGGCTCAGGTTTGTACCTAAACCCCCTGGTAGCTGAAAGGAGAGAACTGACAGCAAGCAAACCCATTCCACATCCTTTCTTAAGCGTGGTTTTGGTTGCAAGGGGAGCTGTGCTGGTTCAGACCACAGGTCCATCTACTGCAGTAACAACCTCCTGTAACAACCACAAGGAGCTCAAGGAAATGTGTGAACGGAGCAACTACTTTCCCAAAGACAAGCATGGCACAGCAGAAAGCCATCAGGGACTTCGCTGTTGCTACTGATTTCACAGGGAGCTGTTCAAACATTCAGATCAGTGGGATAGTGTGGCTGATCAGGCAAACAGGGTGATCGACTAGTTGATCGCATCTAAGTCAAGGAATGCACACATGCTTTTAACATACAAGGATTTTCATGGAGAATATCAAATACTTTGTGTGCCTCTCACAATAAACTATTTTCAACCCACACTTGTGAAATATTTTTTCCTGAAAACTCGGAGCGAACATAAAAATGATCACAAGTTATTGGCTGTTGTAGCTTGTGCGTGAACAAACTGTGACCTCAACAGCAGATAATGTCTGATGGAGCAGGGCAGGCTCAGCAGGAAAGTCCCACCTGAAGGAGAGGATTAGCCATGTTTGAATGTCTTGAGATCAACAACAGACCTCGTTCAAAGAGTTGCTTGTTAGCTAAGCACGTATCACGTTTTAGTCAAAGGCAAATTATTGGGCTCAAGCCAGGGGTAACGGGGTGAAAATCAATGGCCTGTGATACTTGGAAGGTCAAAACAGATGATCTAGTAGTCCCTTTAGCCTTCAGCTCTGTGAGTCCATGAATGTGCAATGGGCACATGGTTCATTATAGAGTGGTGCACAGTCTCGGCTGATATAAATAGACATTTGCACCGATTTACACTTGATAAGCATCTGGTCAGGCTTGCTCAGCTGCACACTCTGGCATGCGATGTAGTCAAGTTTAAAACTAACAAATGACTGTAGCACATCAGAGCTGGTGGACCAGATGGTGAGGGCGGATTGCAGGAACCTCACCCGTGCACATGGCCCTGACAGGAGAAGTCTTGGTCTCATCCACAAGCTGTTCCACTTGCAAATTGAGGAGAGCAGACTCACAGAGAGGTACGTTGCAAGCTCTGCTTCTCAGGTGGGCTCCCCTGGGTGGTGGGGGGCTCTGGAAAGAGTGCCTCGTCACCCACCGTTTTCCCCAAAGCTGCCTTCCCACTGGGATGCCCACACCATTCCCTGACCCAGTGCCATCTCTGGACATCTCACCTCGTGTTGCATTTACTAGTGTTTTTTGTTCTAGGGTTTACAAAATTGAGAGTAATTGGGTTTCTTACATGCTGCCATCAGGTTAGGGTAGTGACAGTGAACATTTCCTTTGCTATTGTCTGAAAGCTAATCTCAAAGGGAAAATTCAAGTTACTCTCAATTTCTGCCTGTTTCCACTTGTCTGTCCATGTATCATGCTACTAGTGTTTTCCTGTTTCTGAAATACTTTTTAAGTATTTCAGGTTATCATGCTCACAGTAGTTGCTGTTTAACCAATCTCTCCAGACTTTATCCTTTTAATCTTTCTTTCTAAATCAATTCCTCCACTCCCTTGATCATTTCAGTTGCTCTCCTTTGAACAGCTCCTGTTTGTCAATAACTCTTCCTAATGACTCATGTGGAACAGGAAATAATGTGAAACTTCAAGGTGTAAAAACCACAGGAGCGGCGCAGGTTCTGAGTCTCCGATCCCGGGGATTCGTGATCGTAATGGAAGAGCAGCCTCCAGGGAACGTGTGAGCACTGCTTACAGTGTCTGCCCCCCCCGGCTGCTTCGCTCAGAGCCTATGGGACAGCCGGTGCAAGAAAGCCTAGCAGCATGGTGACGGATACGCTCCAACATCAAGCACCCAAGGCCTGGAGGCCATGTTCTGGCCTCATTAGAAGAGGTGCAAGAGATGTCTCTAGGTACAAGCCAGTCTGGTTTGAAAGTGGCCTCAGGGCTTGCAGGAAGAAACAGGGTAGTTGTCTCTCCAAAGCCAGTTTACGCATGCGTGGGAGGGTGGTGAACAGCCAGATGATATGAGGTCATTTACTACAGCCATAACGTACTTCCATATGATGCATATACATTCTCCCCCCAGGTGGGAGGTAATGCTGAGAAGTAACACCACGGATAAAGGGAAAGATACAGTCATTTAGTGAGGCGTTTTCTAAAATATGGAAATCCAGCCCAAATTATAGTAATATAAGAGATTGTAAAGTGCAGCAGGGGAGATATAAAATTGAGATTAAGGAGGGTATAAGGAGCTTTGCTGAACAAATCATACCGTGGCAAATCCATGCCCAAACTCTGTGGGCACCTGACTTCCTCCTGGGAGCAGAACGGTGAGGTTCTGCTGAGTAAGAATACAAGAGCTGGTTACAAAAGAGAGCTCGGGGTAGGGAGCCATCCCTCCCACAGCACAGGAGCCGTCCCGCAGAGCCAGCCTTCATCACGATGCGCAGGACGTAAGCATGGTGAGCCATCAGCTGGCTCACCCCGGGGAGGCATTCGGGGTACATAAAAAGTTTCCTCAGCCATTCAAGTAAAACAGCCTCTTCAGACTGATGGCACTGCAGCTCCGTAAGCGTGGGGACGTGAGGAGATTCCTCTCACCAAGCTCCTCAGTCTCCTCTGCGACTCCAGCTTCTGCTTTGGGAGGTGGCTTCTGCCCATGAAGGAGATGAAAATGGCACAGTAGGGCCAGTGATTCTGCGCTTGTGTAGGCCAAGAGGAGGACAAATGTTGCCCACTCTCCAAAAGCATCAACTTTTTTGGTTTTGGACTGCATCACATTTCAGTGTTATGGAAGAAGCTTGTTAGAAATAACATGCACAGAAACAAAACAAGCAAGGAGAAGAACCAGGAGCCAGTCCCCCCCAGCAGTGCATTGCCTTGCACCAGGTCTTGCGCAGCAGCTCGTCCATTTGCACCGGGGCAACATGCAGCTTCCAGTTTAAAGCAGCTCAGGCGTGAGAGCCCTGTAGGAGGACAGCCTTCTGAGGCAGGGGACACAGCACCGGGGAGGTGCCAGGTGAGTAGCAGACTCCCGGCATGGGGGAGGACAGGGAGGTCCTGCTTTGCCAAGACGCGGGCAGGCTGAGGATGCTCAGCTATCCTTGCAAGTCCTCCTCCTTCCTGGGCCTGACCCCGGACTGCTGCAACTTGTAGTGTCTTCCAGGCTTTAGTTCAGTCCCTGCGCCTAGCGGAGAGCTGTATGTGTCATTCATGGCATGAGCCAACCTTTGGGCCTAACGCTACGGAGCAGTACGCTGAGCTGTGCTGGGCACGTGTACAGCAGCTGTGAGGGTCAGCGGGGAGACCTTTGTGTCTGTAACACCGAATGGACACTTTTCAGGTCTGATTTTCCTCTCTTGTGACAGCCACAGCTTGGACACGTGTTTTTCTGCCCCGGGGGCTGAGTGAATACTTGCATTACACCTTGTTACAGAGGAAGAGCTGCCCCTGTGCAGGCAGAAGCAAAACATCCCCCCGGCCTTGCCATGCAAATTGGTGTGTTGGGCATGTCGACTTACCCCAGTCTGGTGGAAACCAGCTCTCCTTCTGCGTGTGTGATGTTTTGCACGCCCAGCACTAACAGACTTCTGACCACCAGTTCTTTCAAACACGGTGGTTGAAAGCTGCTGCCTTGCAGGGACAGGGAAGTGGATAATGGCCCTCGATATTGCCTTCAGTACTGCCTGGCTAACCAGAACGCTGCAGCGGGAGGGCCAGGTGCCAACGGCACAGGCTGCTTTGGTGGCTGAAAGGGTAGAAGAGCCAACATCAGTTCACCAAACCCAACCACTTGCTGCCTTAGGCAACTTGCCACTTTGTCCATGGCTGGAGTGAGACCAGGCATGTGGAAAACAATGAACTTCTCTCCTCAGCTTTTTTCACTTGGGGAGGTGAGGAGAAGAGTGAGAGTAGAGAGGAACTCTTGGCTATTTGTGAAAATCACAGGCTGAGAAGGGTCAGAGGCATGAGAGGATGGAACAGCAGATAAAGATGTGAACTTCCAAGTGGATAATAAGCATCTGTAAAATGCCTGAGGAATGGGAAATCAGAATAGCTGAGCTATTAACCAAGGCAGGCGTGTGGCTTATTCAAATGGCTTTTTATACAAACACCTGTGGGATGAGGAGCTGGGAGCGGGGCGAGGTGTCTTACAAAGAAGCTAAAGATGATCCATTTACAAAATGGAGCACCTTACCTCAGAACAAGGAGAAAACACTGGAAAAAATCATTAAAGATAGAGTTAGAAAGCTTCTAGATGAGTCTAACGTGATAGAGATAAACCTGTCTGCCGGTTTCTGTAAGTGTGACTTGTGCTTCTCTAGCCTATTAGGATTCTGGGGAAGACTTAATGAAATACTGGACTGAGGAGAAGGGGTGTGTGGGGGATATAATTTATTTAAACTTTTCAAAAGCCTTTTGATAAAGTCTTTCACAAGAGGCTATTAAAGAAATTTGTTACCCGTAGGGTGGGAGGCAAAGTCCTGACATGGATTAAAACCTAGATAAGAGGTAAGAAACAAAGGAAAGGAATAAGCGTCCAATTCTCTGCATGAAAGGAGGTTAATAGCAAGATGCTCTAGGGATCAGCATCAGGACCAGGGATGTTCAATATGTTTATTAATGATCTAAGAGAAAGAGGAGAACAACAGAGATACAAAATTTTGCTGATGGCACAGTTTACTTCTTGCAGGCAATTTATTGGCTGCGTTTGACTCTCTTTTTGTGTTCATGGCTTGTCCATGAATAGATCACCAGTTTTACTAATAGGCCTATAAATATAATTGGAAGTACAGCTCAGTCTGATGAACAGTACTGAGACTGATTGCAGAAGACCTACAGGTGCTGGAACATCAGCCTAGGATGGATGCAGAGTCACCAAGCAAAAGAGTTTCTGCATTCAGCCCTCCATCAGGAGTAAGTGCTGCTTCATGTAATTCTGCTGCTCCTTGTGTCACTGTCTGCTAGCGCACCGGAACGATTGTTGTAGAAGCAGTGTTAGGACACCCACCCATACTATCATCACAGTATTTCATACTTAAACTCCTTCATGGCTTGAATCTGCTACAGATTCATGTGAGGTCATGGGCCCTTCGCCAGCACCCCCCAGCCATTACCCCTGTGTACATTTCTTGGGGGAAGCAAGCACTCATGCATGCACCTGTATCTGTATTACTTCTGCATTCCAAGTCCTGATTTGGCAGCTCCTTCCCCGTGCAGCCAAGCTTTTTGCTGCACGCTTTAGGAATTAAGCGTATGCTTCACCACATCGCTGTACTGCTGCCAGAGCTGCTCTCCTGCGGCTGTGTCCTGCACTCTGCCCCATCCAGACCCACTTTCCGCACCGCCTCCGCGCGCCGGCTCTCCTGCGGCTCCTACTTGCTATCCATCATACTGACTGAAACACTCAGCTCCGTGCAAGGTAGTTATTGTAGGCGAGTTAAAAGTCCTCCTTCACAGTCACTGCTGCCACATAAGTTTGTTCAACTCGCTGTATTAAAGTCATTAGTGCCAGACAGCCCTGGAGAAATGCTTTATGTCGTCATTTTCCTCTACACTACGGCAACCATTTTTTAATGCAGTTGAAGTTGCTACCTCAGAGTACCTCGGCACATGATGGAAGCTGCCTCTATTTACATCCTTTGCCAGAGAAGAAACTTAGAGAATGATTAGAGAAAACTACATATCTGAGTACTTTCTTAAACTGAGGTGCTATTGAATTGGTGTTCATTGGATGATCACCCACTTCCACTCCAGGGCTACCAACAGAAACTTCCCCCCCCCGCCCCCACCAGTGGTCATTAATTTCAGTTTATGTCGTTTTCCTC
>JAVJGJ010000057.1:4666903-4682982 GCA_035590215.1 Microhierax caerulescens | reverse complement strand
AAGACAAATGGGGGGGGGGGGCTGCAAGGTGGGAGGGGGCACTGACATTGCTGGTGAGAGGACCCCCAGGCTGGGAGTGCCAGAAGTTACTGCAAGGTGGTAATGTGGGGCATTACTAGAGATGTGTGCATAGGGGAAGCCATACAGAGCTAAGTTTAGCTCTAGTCAACACCATCAGTCTTCCACTTTCATGAGCACTAAAATTGACTGAAACTCAAAATATGTATTTTAAAAAATGGGAAAGGAAAAGAAAATGTCCGGTTCCTGTAAGATGATCAATAACAGCCAGTGCTAGAGATGACTTTTTCAGCCACAGAGAAACAACTGTTATTGTTGAATTGCTCGGGAACTTTGCCAGTGGACAAAGATAAACCAATAATGTCAAGGAGAGGAGGGGTGAGATTGCTGAAACCGTAGCTACGGTAAGAGGGTTGATGGAAACACTTTCAAGGGGCATGTGGCAGGCCTCACAGAAAGCAATCAGCTCCAACCAGGCACCAAAGAAAGCAAGGGGTGGGAGAGCACACACCTATGGCACCTCCACAAGCAGGGGCAGCAGGGGATGCTGCATCGACCTGCTTCAGGTGCCAACCCACGGCATGGTAGAACACAGAGGGCCTGGCCTCTTGCAGGACTCTCCACACAATATTTCATTGCCCTGCACTGCATCTTGGCTTCTGCTCCCACGTAGATATGGAACCAAGAAGGGCAGGCGCTGTTGGGCAGGAGCAAGGGGCACCCACGGAGCAGCTCTGTGGCCCTAGGAGTAGTCACCCCCTGTTCCCAGCACTGCTTCAGGCACACATCACTTAAAGCTGCAAAGCAGCTGCTACCAAGGCTTCAATTCTGCAGCTGTGTCCCCTGTCACCCGTGGCTCTGCAGTAATCGATTGCAAGCCCCTCCATGACCCAGAGCATGCAACCCAGGTGGCCCCATGCACTGCACGGCATCACATGGAAGAGACTTTTCTCTGGCTGCCAGGAAGCCAGCCCTTCAAGGGGGTCCGTGGGCTCTTCCAGGGCAGTTTGCAGCAGTTGCTAGGTTGCTCACTGTAATAGTTTTGACTGTGAAGGGCTCCAGGGAAAACGGGAGCAGTCACAGGGTCATAGTTCCCTGAGTATTTGCCGTTTCATCCCGGGCAAATAGTAAATCTCATTCCCTAAAATAAAGCCCTTTTTTTTGCAAAGCGCTGCACGGAGGGCTGTTTCTCACAAGACCCTGTTATTCTGGTAACACCACCCACATGACACCAAGGCACAAATTTGGGCCACGGTGTCCACTGACAATAAACAGAAAGGCCCCGGACAGACCCCAATTTGTGCTTGTGAGAGATAGGCTGTTCTGTCTAATCCTGACCTTTTCAAAATTTCCAAATACTTGCTTCCATTACTAAAAAAAATAAAATAAAAATAAAAAATTCATTGCACTTTTGCTCAAAATTCCCCAGAATTCAAGGCAAGGCATGACAGACCAAACCCAAAACCCGCCAGTTCTGTGGGCGATGCTGCAGGGTGGGGGGCAGCTGAGTCATGGGCTGCCCAGGGGCTTGCTTGATGGCTGCAGAACCAGCCAAAGCAAAAGCAAACCCCAAAACTCACAAGTCCCGATTTCCAGGGCTGTCTTCTGACTGTAACATGATGTTTCCTCGTGGCTCACACTCCTGTCATCAGCAGAGAATTAATTACCCCTACCTCACCATCTTATACTTTTGATATATTGCTGGGTCACTGGCTGTTTGGCAAAGGCAACTAGTGTCCTGTCCTGTGTTGTGAAGGGGAAACTGAGGCACAGAGAGAGGCGGAGTGACTTACCTCAGGTTATTCAGCAGATGTGTGGGACATCTGGGACTAAACCCACGATCTTTCAAGAGCCCAAGGTCCTTCAGGTCTCAGAGTCAGCAAATATTCAGCTCTGAATGCAAGTACCTGTTGCTAGCTTTATGAATGGGGGGTGGGGGGGTGGGGTGTCCTTCGCAGCATTTAGGACCCCACAGCCCGCATCATTGATTTGGGCCTTTCGGAGGCTGCAGCCTCATCACTTGCAACAAGAAGAACTCAGACCCCACAGGGGTGGAGGGCATCTCACGTTACCACATCTGTGAGGGGTGCTAGGGCACATCGCCTCTGCAAGCATCCCATCAAACACTGGACCTCTGACCTGCCACATGCAGATTTTAGCTAAGAAGTTGTTTACATGGCCCGCTTTGTCCTCTGCTAGCAGAGATGCTTATTTGATGCTGATGCTTGTCTGCAAGGACACCTCAGCCCCGGTCCCCTAGCTCAGTGCGCGGGGACCTTAGAACGGTCTCCATAAGCACCCGCTGACCGCTCAGTCCCACCAGCTGCCACTCAGGCAGAACCCACATCTCCAGGAGAGCCCAAGCCCTGCCCTCCCCTCCCTCGCCATGTTTGTGTTGCTCTTTAAATGGCTTTGTTTTGCTTAAGCATCCCTTTTAAAGCAATGTTTAGCTTCCAGTTGGAATGAGCTCCAGGAAGCCTGGCCAGGGCCCTGCCTGGAACAACGGCCTGTAATTTACGGTGAGTTATGTTTCAATTACCTTGGTGTTATAGCGTCTTGGTGAGGGCAGGCATTATGTCATGTCAGGGATACGGGCGAGGGAGAAAATACAGACGCTCCCATTACAGCCAGTGATGGAGCAGTTTTAATAATACTGCAGGAAAAAAATAAAGAGAAGGGGAGCGCAAATGACTTTCCAGCCATACCATTACTGCACATTAGTAACACGGCACAGCCAGGGAGAGAGAGGGGGAGAGGGGATTGGGGAAAGGAGAGGCACAGCTGAGTGACAGGGAAGAGGAGGTGGAGCAGAGAAAGGGAAAAATAGGGCGAGGCAGGAGAGAGGGAAGGAGGGAGGGAAGGATGGAGAGAAGGGCACCAACCAGTGGAGCAGGGGAAGAGAAAGGCAAAGGGGCTGAGCGAGAGATGGGAGAGGAGAGGAAGGATGTGGTCCTTGGTGAGTTGGAGGGATGTTGGCTGCCTCAGCCCCATGGTTTTCCCACCCCACTCCCATGTCCCCTGCACCTCTACTGGCCCTGGCTCCTGGGCTGGCTGTGGGAACAGCAAGGCAGGTGAGAAGCCACGGGAAAGGGGAAGAGAAGCAATTGTTATTAGGCTTTTGTGAATGATATTGCTTTGTTGCTGGAACAAAGCACTCGACTTTCCAATAATAACAATCTTCTTTTTTTTTTTTTTTTTTTTTAATCAAATTTCCTTTGTCGTTGTGGCTTTCTTTAATTTTTTTTCCGGCAGGGTAAGCCTCTCGCTTCCAGCTCACTACCTCAATCGCCGCTCTGCCTTACCCTCAGTCACTGCTGCCCATGTGCGCCAGCCCGCTCTCTCCTTCTTTATTTTCTTGACACAAATAGCAGTCATTGCTCAGAGAATGTGCTGGGTGAGCCTGCTTTGTAATTCAAACCTTTTATTCAGGTTACCATTATGTACTAAAGAGGAAAATATGTATTGGCTAAATGGCCTCCTTACCAATGGTCCCCTGGCTGGGAGGGGAGGGCTTGGGCATCAGACCTCACGTGGTCCTGCTGCCTCCCTGCCCCACTCATCACTTTTGTGGGATCCAGCTCCTCCTCGCTGTCACCTGCCTTCCCACTGCAGGGAGAAAACCCTCCGGTCAGAGATGGATTTGTGCCTTTCCAGGAGTGTTCATACTTGGCAAGGGGTTGCAAAAGCCAAGAACTTCAAGCATATCAAATAGCCAACAGGAAGACCGGGGTTGAAACTGGGGCAGAATAATTTAAAGGAAGCATGAACAAGGGAAATTTTGCCTCTGCCTGGGTAATTTATACCAGTGTAACTACAACAGATCAGTACTCCGCTGATGGTGTAGGCTTGTTCTACCAACACAATTCCACAAAGCCCCAGCGTATCTAAGGCAGGGGTTTCCCACCATCACAAATGGCTTCACGTTGCTATACTAGTAAAAATAGAAGCTGTTTCCCTGTCCCTCAAATTTAAGATTTCCAGAACAACGTGTTAGTAGAGAGCAGGGATAATATTGCAGCGTTTCAAGTTGTGCGCCTGCAAGCCTTTCTCTACCTTATCCGTACAGTATCAGGGAATGCAGGTGTGTAAATGTGATCTGAACCAGGTACTGGCACATGGTGCCACATCCCTTGTGCATGCAAGGAAGAGTCCATGCCTACCTCATGCCAGTTACGAGAAAATAGGACACCAAATGATCTGGTTTAACATTAAAAGAACACGCATAGGCAAACCCCATTCCCGTGCGAAGCCTGCAGAAACATTTCCCCCACCAACACGCTCTGATTATCAGCAGCGAGATTCACATCGTATCAGCAGCTTGCCACTGTGTGACTGGCATTTTTGCCATCCTGGTAGCAGAACCCCCAAATGCTGGTTCAGCCTAGCGTTGCATTGCACTGCAGGCTTCCCAGCCCTGCTGCACAAGTGTGCTGCGGGGGTGGCTGTTTGCACCCGAGAGCTGCAGTTTCCAGAGCGTTGGTGCTGCTCTGCGATGCTCACACCTCGCTGCTTCAAAGCACGGGGCCAGTTGTGCGTCCCTTTCGAAGGCATCCAGGTAACGCCGTGATGGGGCACATGCAGTGCAGGTGGGAAGATCTCAGAGGTCAGGGGACTACTGCCAGCAATTTAAAGTGGAGGCTCCTTCAAAACATTCTCCACCCGCTGGATCGCCCCAGTTTTACAGGAGGACACACATAACACAGGAAATTAGTAAGGCGGCCTGAGTGCCGTATTAAGAAGCTGACGTTTCCTGCTTGTCCCCTTGACTTTTTGCTTGGACTTTCCAGGGAAGATTTCTACTGTGTTCCTGGATCTCCCTCAAAAGGGACCATGACCTGCCTTATATTGTCTGCGGTGTAGTCCGGAGTCTATTGTTCACCTGGAGTCTCTTTGCCTCAGGGAATGTTTCAGAGGAACTTTCACGGCAAATGCATCTAGTCTGTGCTATAAACAGGACACATTTCCCTTTTCAAGTAGACATTATCCTGTTTATTTTTTTAAAAAAAATATTTGGTGCCATGGGGATACCTCTGCATAAGCGGGTAACATTCAGTTGTTTGCAGAAACGGGCAACTTCAAACAAGCCCCTCGTTTGTCTGGCAGCAGATTTTTAGTGGTGAGGATCTCTGAGAATGTCCGTCTTCCCTCCATTTCTGAGCTCGCAGATGTTAAACACAGGCGATGCAGATCTGATGGTCTTGTGGTTCCAGCTTCTCCTCCTTGTTTCCAGCTGCTAAATCACATCTAAAGACGTTAACAATACACAAAATACCCTCAGCATGTGACTTCTCTGTGCAAGCGATCACTGGAGCTGTCACAGGGGTGTTATTAAATTGCCAAGGAGAAGAAACTCATCTCCCCTGGTTCTGAATGGAAGGGGAGGCGTCCGTAAGGCAGCTTCTTAAACAGGAGGTGGCCCACACTTTAGAGAATGTTGAGGGCCCCCACACGGGAAAACTTTATTTTAGGAAGCACAGACCAAGCAACGCACCTCTACTGTGTCTGTTGGTTTCCCTCCATTGTGGTTAGGAATTAAAGTCATGTTGCAGCCCAGTTCTCATCAATGGAATTTATTTTAAACTCAGCACAGTGACTAGTGTCTTCACCTGCATAAATTTTCATATGATTATTCTTTTTTTTTTTTTAACCTAAAAGATGAAGCGCCTGTGGGATATGCGGATATGCCTTTGGGAAGATTGTGAGTAAGCACGTGGGAAGCAGAATGTTTGCAAATAGCTAATGCCCTGAGACACCGGCTGATGGAAAAAAACAGGCCCTGGGGCACTAGGGGAACTACAGCCTAGATTTGTGGGGCAGCAGGGGACACGGCTTCATTCCTCTTCACACGGGGGAGAGCTGGCCACGGGTGCTACGGGAGGGCTCTCTGTCACAGGCTTATCGGAACAATTTGGAGTCCCCCTTGCCTCCTACCACCAGTAACAGCATTCCCTCACAACCACAGCTCGCTGTCCGCTTGGCTGCCCGTGGTATCGCTCAAGACTACAGGATCAAAAGCTTGCAGAGTAACTGGGTCAGGGTCTCCTTAGAGGAGGCTGTGCCCTGCTCTCCCTCATCCCAGCCACAGCGTTAGCAGATATGAGGTGAGCAAGTGGAAAACGCGGTGCCAGGTGAAATAACCAGGATTACACCCGACTCTGGAAAATTAGGGAAATGAGGAGTGGCATAAAATGGACTGCTTCAGGAAGTTTAGAACAGTGGGTCCTGGAAGCCCTTCGGTAGCACAGCCCTGCCCTGTCACTTTGGTGTGCATAATAGGCTGTATTAGGATCCAGTTACAAGCCAAAGTCCGCTAGGGAGTGGAAGTGCGAAGCTTAATACAGTATCACAGAAATGGAAAGCTTCTTTAATGGTACAGAAGGGACTTGTGCTTGAAAGCATTTAACAGAGCCTTGGTAAGTAAACTGTAGTAATTGAGCTAGCAAAGGCATTTAGCTTGAATACTTTGTATATGTGTAACAAAAATCAAATAAGCATCAGGAAGAACTGTTCTTCAAAGGGATAATTTGAAATGCTTCTATTCCCGCTCCAGACAAAAAGCACTGATTTATTTCAGTGTGCACGCTTCTTTGTGCCATGTAGCTACGGTGACTCCTGGTTTGTGAACACAAAAGGATTTAAACCACAATGCATTAATGTCAAGCTTCCTACTTGCAGTTATTTCTAGTCCACCAGGGAATACAGCCCTCCAGCTCCAGAACTTCAAACCGAGAACTCAGCTGATAGCATCCTCTGGGACTAATCTGCCCTCTGCTTCTCTCAACTCCAACTCTTCGCTTTCCCTGAGGATCACCGTTTATGTGGAAAAGAAACTGGGGTGCTGAAAGACATGGGAGGGGAAGATGATAAATAACAAGCATGAGCAAACTGTCAAAGAAAGCTTCACTGTGGTCAGTTGTATGTCAGAGAAAGAGAAAAAGAGAGTGAGAGAAGAATAAAAACCAAGGACAATACAGGCTTTAAGGATCTGACCTCTATACCCAGCAGAATTCTAGTGAATACAAGAAATTGTTGAAGGTCTTAATAATAGATGGGTCAAAAAACACCCATTGGGATTGTTTTCCTTAAACTGCACCCTGGGATTTCCACTAACTAAAATTTAAGAAGGAAATGGAGGCAAAAAAGCAGTGTTATGCCTTGGAAGCTGCTGCAGGGCCTTACGTGGGCTGAGCTTTCTCCTCTAGGAGAGGGTCTTCTTGGAGGTGAGGGCTAAGTTGAAGGTCTGAGGAGCTGCACTTGCCCCTGGGACACTGTTGCAGCACAAACAAACTAGTAGGCTGCAACAAGGCTTTACCATCAGTCAGAGTCTACTGTAAATGTTGTACCTCCAGAAGTCAGACCACACCACTCCCCCACCATCCAACCCCACACTCCTCAGGGCTATTTAACCACTTAGTGGGAACAAGCTACACCTGAACATCATCCATGTCCATCAACCTACTGCCTCTGAGGCAGGGCCACAGCTGCACGTTATCAATGCTGATCAACCCACCGCCTTCATTCCTCTACAGGACACGACATTAAGTTCTTAACTTTGCAAGGTTAAAGTATTTTAAGTCCAGTGTTTTAAATGCAAAGTGGTGATCCAGTTTGAAATTTTCAGTGGAGAAGGTTTTAATTTTTATCCTTTTTTTTAGTACAAAATCTTCTTGTTTGGGGTCAGCATTATGTGGAAAGCAGTGGTGAAGAGGAACTCATGAGACATAGGTTTGGTTTAACTTGTATGGGCTCCTTTGACATTTAGGGGAGCTGCAGTTCAAGAATTTTCACCTTAACAAGAGGAAATGAGATTAAATTACCCACTTTGTATGTCTCTGTTTGAAAGGTGCTGAGAAATGAATAGAAGACAGGGCACGGAAAAGGATGAAAACAAGAAAAGAGGTGGACAACAGAGAGGGCAAAGGGTCTCACATGATGCAAAGGTAGGAGGCTCACTTCAGAGAGCAGACTTCAGGAAAAGAATCAGTTGCAACTCATGTTGAAAGCAAGAAAGACAAGAGAGAAAGATCAGCTTGGTCAGACTTTCAAATGCTGTAGGAACGTGTGTCTTATCTGCTGGGAAACGCACATCTTCAGACCTGTACATCAACCCTGTTGCAGAAAAGACTGTTCCAGAAAATGTGTACCACCAGGGAGTTGTGTTGAAGTCTGGAGAGCTGAGCAGAGGATGCGACACTGGCTTTGGGTCCCTTTATTTAAACAATCAAATGAGGAAGAATCCAGCTTAAGCTACAACACACTGGATTATTTTTATGCAGGTACACGCAAGAGAACAGTGTGGTGGGAGGAAAGGAACACAAGGTCATTACTGCATGCAGCTCTCCCATTCCCCCAGTTAGCAAGGCACGCAGCTATCTGGAAAAATTGGGGTCCAACTGTTCTTTCCCTCTCCTTAGTGAGTTTTCTCACCTCCACTGTCCCAACCCACCACCCACCATCCGAGTAACATTTAATTCTTACTTGAAGAGCTTATGTTACTGGGTTTAAAGAAAACAAAGAATGCTAAACAACTTAAACAACCAACAACTGACAAATAGCAAATAATCAAAGCACTCGATTCAAACATAAATGAGGCCAGGGATTGCCTATTATTCTATCTTTGCACACTACCCAGAAAACAGGCAGAAGGGGTGCATTCTTGGTCAATCCCTAGGCACTGTCATAATAAACATGATTAATAGGCTATAATTTACCTGCACAAATAATTCAATGAGCGAACACAAACAACAAACAAATTTGGGCAGCCACGATCAGGTCTTGAGCAGAATAAAGCAAATTCACTGAATAAATTGATATCAACTAGTCCTAGTAATTGCATTCCATCTTCCAGAATGGCTCCTGGATTACTTAGGGAGCCCAAAAGCCTGCCAAGCATTTTACAGCCTATGTCCATTCTGTGCCTGTGAGAGTAGATTCACTGCCTACACCCAAATCACTGAGCGCTTGCATTTGCATTGACATTTTTATGGGGCTTTCTAGCTTCGCAAGTGTTTTCTGAGGGGTGAAGTTTAAAGTAGCTCTGGTTCTCTTGTAATACTCCTGATGAAGTAACGGGATCAGACTAGGTTTTGCATCGTGTCAGCCACAGAAATGACTTAGTGGGAGCCTTAAAACAGGAGCCCCTGGGGAAACACGTGCGTAGATTATAGATACACCCTCAGAGTTGCATTAGCTTTCCTTTTTATTTGCTCTCCCCGTGTCTTGGTTGTCCTACATTTTGAGGTTGAGTCACAGCTCAGCAGAGACCCTGGAAGTCTGTGCTGTCTTTAGCCAGCTCTGAGAGAGCGAGTACCTCTCCTCCACAGACCAGAGCTTTGGTCTATTTTGTGACTCCCAAGCGGAGCTCTCGCTCTTCAGCAGAAGTGCTGAACACAGTTTTCCTGAGCCATACATCCTCCCTCCTCCTCCCCACCTCGGCGGGGCAGCGGTGCCGAGTGTGGTGGGTAAGCGCAGGTTCCACGACAAGGTAAGATAAATGGAGAAACACACGCTGCAAGAGATGTTTATTGAGTGAGATGCTAAATGAATAACCCAATCAATGCTGTAATATTTAATTCAATACAAACTTCAAATTGAGAGTGTTCCCCATTTATTTTGCGCTGTCACAAAAATTGTCGTTCGTTAGAGCAGAGTGCTATCATTAGGGAGAAGAGGTTTCCAGCAGGAAGGGGCTTGGCTCCAGGTTGTGCAATGGGCACAGCCTTTGCGAGATGGTGGGTGATGGGAAGTCTCCTACCTTCCTTCTCTCCTAGGGACCGTGGAGTAGGCAGGAGACATTGTGCTCTTCTGAACCGCTCCCACCCTCTGTAATGCCTTGTGCCAATGCAACATTTTCTCCGTGTGGCCAGGAGCCCTTTGCAGCTGTGTCTATGCCCTGGACTATTGGGACATGCCAACCACGAGTTGAAACTACCCTATTCTCTCCCTCTTCTGGGCTCCCAGTTCCCTGCTGGGATGCTGCCAGCACTCCCATTCTCAGCAGAGGGCTGCACACAGGGATGGGGAGGGGAGAGAGGAGCTGCGACTGTGTCCTGGGAACTCCGTCAGTGCCAGCTATCAGTGAAAAGAACAAGGGGAGGCAGAAAAACTCTCTTCCTGGGTGAAGCCCTGGACCGTCGACCTGCCCCTGCCACGTGCCTCCTCAGTGTGTTAATGCACACATCTCCTGGGCTCTGTGAGGAAACTGGAAGGTCAGCTGCCGTGTGCCAGCACACCCTGCTTGCACTTGGATTAGCCTGCCGGCTGCCCTGCCCGCTGGCACGCCGTCCTGCCTCACCGCCGCCACAAAGTGCTCACCCTCGAACACACGTGCATTGGGATGCGTTGGCAGAGGTTGCCAGCTGGCTGGACACCCCTTGCTTGTGACAGGTGGCACGTTGTCTCCAAATCACCCTGGCCATCCGTATTCAGTGCACCTGGCACCCTGTTCCCCCACATTCATAGCTGCCACTCTCATCGATCTCAAAGCATCTGGTACAGCTCTGCCTTGTCCTGTGCTTGGTCAGATTTTCTGAACGTAATACTTGACTGAGTGGTGCCTGCCACTCTTTCTCTGTCCCATGCTGCCTCTGATGGTTGTTATTCTTTCTGGCGTCTGTCACTGGCCAGGTCGTGCCAAGATCCAGGGTGATGTTTAAAGCATGGTACGGCATCACTGAAGCCCCATTCTTTGAACTAGTCTATTCTCTTTTTCCTGGGGATTTACATGAAGCCAGCCCCAGGTATCAATTCAATATTGATTTCCACATGGGTGTTTGAGAAATGTGCTCCTTCCAGCAGGTTCCCTACCTTCAGTGGGTGTTCTTCAAAGCCAACTTCACTCTTGAAACAATCCCAGTTAGCTTATTCACTTGTTAGAAACGATCCCAGTTAGCTTATTCACTCCCTTCTCAAAGTCCTTCATCCTTTCTTCTGCCTCTTTCTTTGCTCTCTCAGGCAAGTCCTTAATTATCCCCCCAAGTGTTGCTCAGGTGAAGCAGCTGAAAGCTGTGCTTAACATGTCCTCTGATTACGCACAGAGGACTAATGAAATAAGGGCAGATTTAGTGAGTCTGGATGCACATGTGTTTGCATGCTCATTTAGTTCTTTCAGTTCTCCCCTCACGTAGCAAACCAAATCCTGCTGGCCCTCAGTGAATGTGGGGAGCTGACATGGGCACTGTGTACGTTCCTGACAAGCCTCAAGTGCTTTGAAGGTTTCTAAATTCAAGGTAATTTATGAGGAACTGTTTTGAAAGGAGAGCACAAAACCTCCATATTATTTGGGGGTGATCTAGAAGGCAAAGCGTATGTCAACACCTAGATAACAACGTATGAATACAAACAGAAGCGACCCCCTACTCCCCTTTTCTATCTAATCTATCCACCCATTCACCCACTCTAACTCTACCTCCTCAAGTCTTTTATGGCTGCAAGAACTCGTGTTTCATCCACCTTTCAAAGGCTGGTGAGTAACTGGAACTTTGTCGGCATCTTCACTTTAAACTGAAAAAACAAACAGCACTCCCTCAGCCCCCCTTCTCCCAGTCTGTTCCTGCCAGAAACATAGCAACCAGCACGCACAGCTTTCTGCAGGCAGCCTAGTTTGCATTTAATTAGTTCTGTGATATCCTAAACTTCTTTCAACCTCCGCCCCCAGAACATCGCTGTAGAAATCCTCACTCCGGGAATGGCATGATGGAGCTGTCAAAAACCCAGCATCTGTGCCAGGAAGTGTTTAGAGCACTTGGATTCCTGAAGCGGGACACGACTTGCCTGGAATTTACTCTGCTACCAGGAAAATGAAGCAATGTAATGGTCTGCAGAGAAACAAAGATAGGAAATCTAACCCCTTTTATAAGCTGGGATATATGAGGCAGAGCTAGGAAGCTACCCGCTCTCAGAGCATCTGTCTGGCGTATCGGTAGTCATGCCAGGACAGGCGCCTGCTCTTCCCTGCTGGGAGGAGACAAGGGTTTGCCAAGGTGAGGAGGAATCTTGTGGGACAAGCAGTCCTAACTCCTAGCATCTTCTTTCCACAGGCACGCATCCCTGTGCCAGCTGTGAGAAGGACTTCGTGAGTCTCATTGCAACAGGGCTTATATTCTCATGGATCACGTTCAGGTACTCGGTCCAAGGGCACCGAACAGAAAGGACAGAGTAGCGTAACATGGGATGGAAGGGGTTTGTATGGACCAGTATGGGAACGTCTTCTGGGCACCCCGCACTTTGTCAGGTGGGAGTGCTCAGGACCCTCATCAGTAAACCCCCCTGCTTCACCTTGCAGAAAACACCACCTCTAGCTCCACCGTCCCCATCTCCATCTCCGGGCCCTGCCTCCAGCGTCCTGCTTGGACGCTGCACCAGGAGTTGCCAAAAAGGGCACTAAGCTCAGCGTGTGGCTGAATCAAGCTGGCTACTGGGGATCCTTGGCCTTTCCATTTTCACACCACAGCCATGGATTTCCACCCACCAGATCAACCATTCCCACTCCCCCCTCCTCCAAGACAGCAGGGGTTTCCCAAGACAGTGTCAACTCCAGTCACCGCTTCTCCCCTGAGCAAAGCCTCCCTTTTCTGTCCATTCAGCCCTAACCCATAGCTGCCAAGTGCCAGCCATGGGAAAGCTTCCCACAGTTGCCTGTGTTCCTGCTAGCCACAGCAAGCCAGAAAGCAAGCAGAGCTAAAGCAGGCAGAGCTAAAGCAGGCATCGATATTTTTAATCACTCCGTCAGCCCACTAACCCTCTTTGATGCTTCAACCGCGCTTACGTTTGGCAAAAACGTTGGTGACAATGGTACCGGCACGTAGGGATCCTTTTTCTGTAGGTGACCAGTGCAATGGGGCTTCTTGCTCTGGCCGTTCGCAACCTCTCAGCAGGGGAAGCTGCGCATCCCCCGCCAGGACTCTGCGAACTGAAGCACAGGGAGCATTCACCTCGTTCAGCAGCTCCTCACTCCCACCCCCTGCCACTCTGCTGCTATTAAACTCACTGCAGCTTCAGCTGCTTTATCATCTCATTTGCTTTCTGATCTGACACCAGCCTGCCATGCAGCTGATCAAAGGCAGAAACCAGAGTGCAGCCGGGCTGAGCAGCCCCAGAATTCAAACAAACATGTCACTTCCCATCTCTGCATGTTAGACAACTTAACTTCTCTCTGTTACTGCTTCTTCTAATCTCTCCCTCTACACATACACACACCCCTTTGCTTTCTCCTCATCCTCTACATTCATCTCCCGTGCCCACATGCTGTCACTTTTTCCCCTTCCTTTCTTGATCTTTCCCATCGCTTTCCCCCCTTTTCCCCGTGCCTCCAAAGTCCCTCTGTCTTCACAACTACTCTTATTCCCCCCTCCCTTCTTTTCCTCCTTTTACCAGCACGTTCACACTGTTTTACTTGATTGCTTCAGCTTCTTCCTCACTCTTTTTGGAGACTCTACAGTGTTTCACAGGAATGAAGTAACTTATTGGGGTGTGGAAGTAAGGTGCAAAGAGGGGTGTTGTTGCTGTCAAAGCCTATTATTAGTATCAGTATTATCCTCATGCATGTCCCTTGGATCGGTAAAGGACCTCTTACCATGACGTCGTTCACGGATCAGAAGCCTCTTAGCACTTGAAATCCAGCCTAGGGAAGAAAAAAATTTGGAGGTCCACTTCTGCAAGGAAGGAAGGAAGGAAGGGAAGAATGGAAGAAAGAAAGAGAGAGAAAAAGCAATAAGACAAAGAGAAAAGAGAAGAAAAAAGAAAGATACAAAATGCCAAAAGGTATTTTGGACTGTTGGGGAAGGTGGGGATGATGGACAGTAAATATGTGCAGTTCAGATAGAAAACTTTTCATATAACATTGCCGAAATCTGGTTTAATCCTCAAATAACTCTTACATCTCAGGCTGAACTAGCAGTCTTTGGATGTCTCTGGTAATTCTCTCTGTCACCTGCACAGGACTGAAAATTAGTCTTAATTCTGGATTTGGGCTCGCATTTCAATATTTCATGCTGCAGCCAGCTCCAAATTGGGAAGAAGCCCAGTTTAGACCTGTTTAGGTTAGGAAATGAGTGTTGAGTCTGATCCCATATGGCAAGCCCAGGCTCTTGTCCCTGATGGTAGGAAGACCATGTACTACATTAAAGAAGGGCGCAGGTATCACATGTGAGACAGGTAAGATAATTTTGCCTCCACTTCCCTACCTGTTAGAGCTCAGCCAAAACTTCAGGAGTTGGAAATGATTTTTCCAAGGCTCAAACTAATCTGAAAAAATTTGTATTGAGATCTGAACATCTCTGAGGTCTTCATGCAGTCATTTTGGTCTACACCCAGCTTGATTAAAGTATTCCTGGTTTCAATTAACTGAAATATAATGGGATTATTTCACAACATGCAATCTGATTTTTTTTTTTTTTTTTTTTTTTGGTTACAGTGAAGTGAGCTAGCGGTGATTACATGGCTTAATACAGCAGGCCTGGCTGTTCCACTGGAATCAAAAAGTGACATGAAATTAGGTCAATTAAGCCAGAATTTCTTGGGGGAAGTTAGGAGTGGGGACAAACATCTCTGGTTTTCCTTCAGAAAATTATTTTTCATTAGATAATTCTAGAAAATTTATTCTGTAGCACATTACGTAACAGAAGAAGAAACAGTTTAAATGAAAAACGCTTCATTTTCATCAAAATAAAATACACATTGAATCAAGTGTAAAACACACACACAACCATTTCCCGAGACTATTCTCTAATAGAAAGCATCTTTCAAAAATGAGGGCTTTACTTCCAGTTCCATGTCAAGCTCATATTTCAAAAACCTGAATCCTGGGTGCTGATGGCCATGGGTTCTATTTTGCTAGATACTGCCTCTGGGAATGATGCTCAGAACCGAGGGCAGGCACAGGGCTGGCAGCGGGCACCCACCCATGTGCTGCAGCTGCATCCCATCTGGGAGTGGCTTCCAGCACACTGGTGGTCCATGGAACACAGTCTGAAATTCCAGGGTCCATCTCACTCCCCTACGCTGGTGAAATGAAACGGTTGTGCTCCACAGCAGCCACCAAGGAAACTCCCACTTTGCTCTGTAACTTTGGACCAGTCCTTGATGAAGTGCCCATCTGAGGGCTTGGCCAGCCATGGCAGCCCCAGACATGAACAACTGGCTGAGCTCCGAAACATCGATTTCTCTTGCTTCAAATCCATTAAGCAAATTTTATTTACAATATCTTTCTACGTCAGCAGCACAGATAGTTCATTTTTGTAACCAAAACCCACCCTTTACACTTCTGTAGATGCTCTCACGTGAATATACTCTAAAAATTTATCCTTGTCCATCATATTGGGGTACTTCAGCTTGTGGTGCTCCTTTTGAACCTCCTGACGTTTCCAAATGTGGGTGTCTTCTGTGCCACGGGACGCTTAAAAAAAAAAACTAAAAGGAAAGTATTCACAATCTGTGGTCCCTAAATCCCCAGTTCTCAGCTTAATAATACATTTTCAGCTGCACAGTTCCAACATTCATAACTAGTGCTGAGAAAATAATTTGCAGCCAGTAATTTGCTGAAAGAATTTAGTCCCTTTCTCTGCTCGCAGATGGTCCCTGAGCAAAATCAAAATTTCCTCGAATGTACTCATTATTTGAAAATACTCAACACATTTTTGGCAGGGCTTTTTTTTTTCTTTTTTTCTTTTTTTCCCCTTTAAAAAAAAAACCACAACAACTTGCAGATTGATCACAAAAGCATTGCTCGAGTATTCCATAGTTAGTATTCTAGCCATGAGCTGCTGGTTTGTTGTGATTAATCATAAGTTCATACTATGGTTTCCATTCCCCCACTGGAGGGAAAACAAAACCCCGGTAATTCTTACAGTTAGGTGTAGGCCTTGAAAAATCCCTAAGGCTTTGATTTCCCTTGGGAAAAAGGAGTGGGGAAATTAGACCAGGGAATTTTAACCCTTTTAGTCTCTGGTTCTCCTAGGCTTTCCTATTTCTTTCACAGTACCTACAGTTCCAGCATCCTGTGTCCTCCATACAAGCTCTTGAGTTGGCACACAGGGTCACATATGTGGGAGCGTGTGTCCTGA
>JAVJGJ010000057.1:4645933-4664604 GCA_035590215.1 Microhierax caerulescens | reverse complement strand
GTGAACCCAGACTTTATTAAGGTCGGGGTGTACATGATTTACTTTTCATTAGATTTAGTTAGCAGCTAAATAGTAATTCGGGCAAGAGTTCTAGCCACGCTTAATACTTTAGTCTTACAACAGAATAATATCTCCAGCATCATTAAAAACAAACATTCAGATGGGAACAAATTAACTCATCTCAATTCAGCCAGCTGCAAAGCCCTCCTTTCTATTACTGCCATTTCAGAAAAATTGTCAGCCATTTCCAAATCACCTCTTAAAAATACGTGACTTTTGCATCAAGCCTGGAAGGCCACAAAATTCAGGCCCTTCCACCCCAGCAAGGGAGTCACTCCCTGAGGTCCCCATGTTCTCTTGAAGAATCACCTGCAAGTGGTGGGACCATCGAGTCCACCTCTCCCTACCGCAGAGAAGGTCCCACTAAACGATGACCCAACAAGCCACTGTCATAGTGTTACAGGTCACCTAAATCTGCACAAAGCAACCTGCCCTGAAACATTTAGAGGTTCAGGTCTTACCCAACAGCTTCCAGAGAAGGGCACTTGCCCCCACAAATACACCAGGGCATAAAGTAAGCAAGGACAAGGAATGCAGCCTCTCTTTTGACACCTGTTTTGTTCATGGGCAATCAAATCCTTTCTGTTCCGCTGCGCTGTGCCTCAATAACGAACACCTCCAGCTCCAGGCGATACAAAGAAAGCTGTGGAAAGCAAGAGCAAGACCCTCACTTGCTGCCTGGGACTGACTTCTGTACTAAAAGCTGGGGCAATCTCTCCTCTGCTTTTCCACTTCAAGTTTCTCTGATGCTTTCTGACTAAACAACAAACCTCACTTATCCTTAGAAAAGTTGCTAGGTCACCCATAAGCTCAAGTTTAAGTTTAAAAGTCTTTTCTGCAGACTGCATCTGAAAACTGCCCACTCTCAAATCCCACTTCCTATCCCAAAGCACTTTGAGGAAGTTTGGATACACATCTGAACTTTTCAGCTTGATGTAGTATCTTCCTGTGACTCATAGAAATGTTTCCATGAATATTTAATTTTTTTAAGTTCCAGAAGGAAAAAAAAAGGCTTAAATAGGAAAAGAAAAAGACTCAAACAAATACCATAGCTGCCAACATCTTGTGACAGAAAGTCAATAGCTTTTAAATCTGCATAAAATTACATACATTTCCATTAAATTACCTGCATTTGCATATAGTGATGCTTAATGCTACAAGGGACTTGCAGCTCCTCCCCAAGTCTCCCCAAATCCTTGCTTCTCCCACTAGCCCATCAATGCATTAAATCTGCCATCCTTGACTTCTGAAGACACCAGGAAAATCCAGGAGGGAATTGCTGAGGCATTTCCACAGCCCAGTGGAAACCCCTGTCTGACCAAGGACATGGGCCAGCAGCTTCAGGAAAGTCTCCCTGCGACCTCTCCCCCTTTCCCCTTCCCTGTGTCTTACTCTTCTCCTTGGCAGTCCCAGGAGGAGGCTGGGGAAGACAACTTCTAGCAGGTAGAAGAAAGTCTGTCCTCCTTCCTCTCCCCATTCCTCACCACATGCAACCAAGGGACGATGCTCATAGTGTCACCAGCTAGGTGTTGGCTCCAGTCCCTGGAGGCATCAGAGATCGCCCACAGCCCCTTATGAGCTGGGGCAAGGCAACACACTGGCACCCTGTGCAACATCATGGGTTGAGGAAGGAGAAAAACAGGGTCTGGTGGTAAAAATGACCCTAAATCCATCCCTAAAGGGTTTCTGGAGTGCATGGAAGGGGGAAAGGCTGGTCCAGACATGGGGAGTGTCTGCAACTGGAGCTGAGGGCAAGTTTGAAAAGATACAGGCAGTGCTGGCTTTTAGCCCCAGGTCTAGAGTTTCACAAAGAAAGGGAAACCCTGACTACAAATCATCTGATTGAAGGGCTACCATCACAAAACATTTAAACACTGCACTTTCCAGCTGCTGCGATGGCTGCCATGTCTTCCAGAACCCCCAGCCCTGCGCTGCTCCCCTCAGTTGTGTCAGTGCACCTCTATTTGTGGAGTGAGCCCAGGAACCCCAGTTCACATTGTGCCCCCGCGCTGGGGGACCCAGCAAGGTTTTGGGTGCAGTGTGCAGGGCGGGACATGGGTACCACCTGCCAGCAATCTTAGTGCAACTGGAAATTGTAGCCTTAGAGACAGTCTGTCTGGGGTTAGACAAATTTTGTTGTTTTTCGCTACCTAACAAAACCCGAGGATAAGTTAAATGAGCCATTCCTTCCTGCAACCGTCTCCAGTTGTGTTTCTAGCAGGTGGATATGTTCTGGAGTTAGTCCTGCTGGCTGGACTGCCGGATCACGGAGTAACCCACTCCCAGGACTAGCAAGCATTCCAAACAGACAACTTCTTCCACAGTCCTCCCTTAGGTTAGAGAGAGAGAAGACATGAGGAGCTGAGGGGTTTATTTTTTTCCTGCTTCCTCATTGAAGCCCCACAGCCCAACAGCCGAAGGTACTGGTTGGTGTGCTTACATTTCCCCTGCTGACATTTGCCCACTAAAAACTGAACCCGAACCCACCAGCCTCCTTTCACAGAGGCCACGAGACCAGTTAGTAATGAGTTGGATCAAAATGGGGAGTTTTGTATCCCACCCCCAGGCCCTGGCCTCCCTGTGTGTAACTGCTTTTGAAATATATTTGGTAACACACCGAATGTATTTAAAGGGATTGTGGAACTGGCCAATTTTCATGCTAATTAAAGTGCAGGAGATGGAAGTGAGCTGTTTGAAATACATTACAGCACCGAGGAAAACATATTGTGCGCTATCTCATATTTTTCAAGAGCCCATATTCAAATCCACTTTCAATCTGTGTGCACCGTGCTGCTGCTGCTGCCTGCATTACCAATCCACGGGCAGCGCCCGTCCTGCCCCTCCGCTCCCAGCCTTTGGCATGGGATGGACCTGGATGCAGAGCCTGTCCCTGGGGACAGAGAGAACTAGGTCAGTGGCTTGGAAGGAGCTGGAGAGCCAGGCTCCCACATGAGGGGAGGCAGGGAAGGGAGAAGATTACTAACCTCCACAGACAGCATAGCCAAAGGGGACAATATTTAAATTTCCCACAGCGGATGCTTGCAGAGGCGAGTCCAGGCTCACAACGGTGTTTCTCTTGAAAGGGCTGGGGGAAGCGCGAGGTTCAGTTAAGTGTCTGGGAGAAGGGAACTCTCATGCAGAAAGACATTTGCAGGGGGTGTGAGCATCCTTTCTTCACCTCCCTGGACAGCAGGTTGCTCAGGTCACAAACCGTCCCAGGTAGACAAGAACTGGACCAGCACCTCTGAGCAAGGGGCATAGGTGTAGCTTTGACCTGGAATGTAGCCACTTAGGCTGCATGAGATGCTTATCAAATACAGAGCTATTTACTTACCTGGCAGGTCTGCTGAGACCGATTGTTTTGTCCTATTTGCCCAGATAAGTTTAGAAACCCATTTCTTTTGGGGACAATAAATGCTGCCCTTTTGTTTGTACACAGCTCCTTCCTCTCTCTATTGGAAGACACCCCTTCATGCGTCTGAGCTAATTTCAGTGTCTGGCTTGGGAAAAATCTACATGTAAATTGATGGGAACATCCTTGTGTCTACCCAGAGTAGTGGTGCATGTCCAAGAGCCCTCTGGTTCATCTCTGCACGTACCTTTGCCTCCCTGCAGGTGGTGGCTGGCAGAGGGGGTGAGCTCTCTAGGCACACCCCCACTCCCCCAGGAGGGCTGCAGAGAGAGGGGTCCATTTCTGTGTAGGCACACCATAGCTATGGGACTCTTGTCCATGCACAATTGCTTGTACACAGGAATGACTTGGCTGTTTTCCCTGTTTTCATCCCCTTGCCCTCTCTCACTGTCCTTTGGATGCAGGGGCTGCAAGCATATTTGTCCCTGGGGCTGGGAGCTACCAGGCTGCACTGTCAACTCCTGAGCAATGTTTCTTCACCCTCAGGGGGAAATCTGCTTCTTTAAATGTTTGTCTGACTCCCTGACAGCTTTTTGACAGAGCATCCGCTCCCCTGTTTACAGCAGCATTCGGTGGCAGAAGACATCTTTATCAGGGCACCCTCTCCTTAGCGAGCCAAGCCCTATTCCTGGCTGGCAACAGATCATCCTTCCCCGTTTCAGTTCATATCTGAGTTTTGTCCCCTGTGATATCTTCTGTGAGGGCCTCATTTCCCAAGCCAGAATTTGGAAAGACAGTTGTCCTGGGGCCAAAGTATTGCAAAGGTTAGGCAGCTGCAGGTGAGACAGCAAAAAAAGAGAGAGAGGTTCTTCCCACCGCGACTCCACCAAAGGATGGAGGTGGTGGAATAACAGTAAAAAGAGCAAATCCCTGTTCTGGTAAAATAAAGGCAAGTGTCTCTCTTAAATGTTAATTGAGAAGTTTTCCTTCCTTCAGAGTCTGGCAAGTGATGTGTGTGGGGGTGGGAGGAAGGCAGGAATTACCTAGCAATATCTGGGAACACCCTGCAGTCCCAGCCATCACGTGGTTTTGGAAGTAGCAGCAGCTCTTGGGAGGCAGCTGAAGCAAACCAAGATGACGTATGGGAGTAGGGGAATTAGCCAGCCCTGTCTGATGATGTTCCAGCTTTCTGGCGTCAGGTCCAGCTGCAGTCCTTGCCTTTGGAGAGAAGCCGTCACTGGCCCATTAGACCAGTTTCTGACTCATTTCTGCCAAGGTGATGTGGCTGACTGGTCAGTGCAGTAATGAATTTGAAGACAGATGTCTGAATTAAGTCATCCCTAAAGAGTCTCTCAAAGAATAACCTGGTTTCATGAGCTTGTGGTAGACTAAGCCTTTTAATAAGACCAATACCTAGATTGCCTTTGTGACACTGGAAATCAGCGAGTGCTTAAACCCTGCGCTATCGGCTGGTCTGCAGCACAAGTGGTAAATAGGAGCACTTGCAGGAATGAAGAGATCAGTTAATAGATGATTCCCGTTGGAGCACACACCAGAATATAACAGGGCTGGCAGGGAAAGCCTATGCATCATGTTTACTTTGAAGTCACTGGTGTGGTGCTGCCAAGATTTCTTCTGCAATGTCTTTTCCATGTAAAGGAGAGCAGAACCTTTGCTGATGCAGGTGGTATTCATGTTGGCTTGTCCTACTCAAACAGAGGGTTGAGAAGAACCACCTATCCATGGTAAGTTGCACAGCTTACAAGATCTTCCATGTTCCAAAGACGATGAGAAAGTTAGGCATCCCAGAGTCTCAGGAACCCATGTCTTCATGCTCTTTACGATGCTCAGATTAGGAGCACAAATAGTTTTGTCTCAAAAAGCTGTCTTTCTGGCAGAATCACAGATACTTGTGTTCAGAGGCAGCAATGTGCGCTGAGCATCACCCAAAGGAGGGAGGAATGCTCTCCTACAGGATTTCTGGAAGGCACTGCCATTGTTCAGAGTGCAAGTGGGCTGAGGAGCTTAACAGATGGCTGCAGTGAGACATGGACTCTCTGCAGATGGTGAATTCATTCCCTCCGAGATCAGTGGTGGGCTGGATGACAGCCCAATATGGTTGCAGACTCCAAAAGCCTGTATTACCCCCACACACCCTGTTATCCTGACATTTTCCTCTTTGGAGGAGGCAAAGGGATTTAGAGACACAGACACAGACACATAGATGGGTAAGGAGAAACCAGAGAAAATGGCAGATGGCATAGAAACAGGTGTGCATCCCTCTGTGAGGTTGTCAGCATGGGAAGAGGGGGTGGAGCAGTTATTGCTCGCTAGGTTCCCTTGTGGACATCCCTTCCAGGCCATGGACATCCACAGGACAGGACACCTTGGTTTTCAAAATGGAACTTTCATAAGCACCAGATCCCAGGAAGTAAAATCACTGAGGAAGGCGTCTCTGAGAAAATCTCCCAAGAAGCCCTTGTCCCGAGGGATTTTTTTTCTTTGAGACCATGGTCACATTTTTAAACACTGGCCGAGTCTAGTTAGAAAGATCTTCTGACCAGTTTTTCTTTTTTGCAACCAGCTGTTAAAAGGCTGGAAGCCTTTTCCAGACTTGATGAAATCAGTGGAATTAGCAAACGATTTCCTGCCATGGGCAGCCTCAGATTTGAATGGATCTCCACCTTATCCCTCCCATACCAAAACAGAACATCAAATTTCCCATCAAATAAGAAGTTTATCAAGTTTTATCAGGAGAAATCAGTTGTTTTCTTAGCTTTTTAAATGTCAAACCAGAAAAGTATTTCAAGCCAGAAATAACATATCAGAGAGTTTAAATTCTTTCAAGCATGTTTTTCTATTTGCAATCAGGTCATTTTTTGAAACCAATCCTCCTGCAGGTGGTATTTCAGCAGCGCAACACTACAAGATGTCAGAGTCCAGGGTTTAGGAAACCACATCGTCATTCATTTCAGGATCATCTTGGCCTATTTAATGATTGTGGTGGATAATACCAGGAAGCTGCCTGAAAACACTTGGCTCGGATGCAGTTCCAGGTTCCACAGCGAACATGTAGGTCGGAGAATTATCTCAGCAGTCAGCATCCATTGACTCATAGGAAACCTGACTCACAGCCATTTATGTTAAATGGTATCTACAAAAGTTCCTCTTATTTCTCTATCTTTTGACAAGCTTGTAAGATGATAATGACAGGGACTAATGCCATATTATCCCAGGAGCAAGCCTAACTTCAGCAGGCTGGTATTCAGCAAAACACCAAAGCTGGGTGAAGGTCTGGATTAGAACGCATCCCCTGATAGCTCCCCCTGCCCAAAGCCCCAGGGCTCGTGGGCTGAGCAGCTCAGCCCTCAAAAATCTCTTCCTTCCAGTTTAGCAGAGCGCCTGCAAGGAAATTTCACAAGAGCAGCTATTCCAAAAGACCCTGCTGCTAGTTCTGGTGGCAGAATAGATCTTGTGATTCAGCATTCAACACCTTCTCTGAAAGCTCTGAAGCAACTCTAGAAATAGTCCCTTTCCAAAAAGGAAAAAGAAAAAGCGAAGAAAAAGCAAGAAGTCATTTGAAGCATGCAAGTAGATTTGTAGATCTGGAAAAAAAAATACAGAGGATATGTCTTGCTGAATATAAAGTTGCTAGAGCAAAGATCTTAGTCTAAAGTTGATGGAAAGGCCTCTTGTGTTACATTGCTTCCTGGCTTTCAGGTGGTGTTAGAACACTGTGCAGGATCAAGCACAATATGAATGGTAAATCCTGGAGCTGTATATATACGTATGGAAATACTACACTGGTAATATTGTTCCCAGGATGCTATATTTTGGGGAGAAATGCCAATGCAGCAGTGCAAGTTGATCCCCAGCGGCTTTGCCAAGAGGTTCTGGGATTATTTCAGTGGTATTACTTTTAGCTTGGTCTCTCAAGTCTGCTAAATATTTCTCAATATGAAAACCATAGTGCCATGATGTTGAGATGCTAAAACCATATAAAGAGATAGTGGGGCATGGAAGAACTTGGAAGCAGAGGGAGCAGAGATCTCCCCAGTCATGCTCCTTTACCTCTCCCCAGCCCTTTTGTTCCAGGGCACTTTACTACCACTGTCCAAGGTTCACCTTTAAGGAGCCACACAAGCAGTGGAGCACGCTGTTGTACAGCCACTAGCCTCTTGCTCTTCTCAGGGAAAATCCTCCTCCCAGAGGACTGCTTCATTTATTTCGTTTGTCTCCTTTCCATCTCCCACCCTCTTCTCAGGGGAATACAACCCAGGCAGATAAGCTAATGAGACAATTAGCTCTCTGCTCCCTGATTGAAGGGCCCTTTATTTCCCTAACCAGCCAAGCCAATTCTCAACATCGTGAGCGCTTGACTTTATTTCTGCAATGTGATTCATCTTCCCTCTCGCTCATATATAAACCTACCATAAAAGAATATTATTAATGTTGCCAAGTCAAGCGCTTGCTTGTTAGCAAACACTTAGACCTAAGCCTGTTTGGGGAACCTTAATTCACGCTCTTCCTCTTCCCACCTCCCCACAATTCACCTTGCTTGTGTATTTTACCCAGGCCTTTAATAATCCTACCTTAAAGTGGTGTACGGAAAGCCCATTCCATACTCAGCACATATATTGGGCAGTGATCTATGAGGACCCGTGGGCCAGTCACTATTTTATTTTTCAGTTATACACTGGCTTGCCTCAAACCTTTATTTGCCTCCTCCCTGCTACATCACATCTGATTGCAATGCAGCACGCAAAGGCTGGGTACAGCCACAACACAAGAATTGTAGTGAAACGTAACCCAGCATGCCAAAACCACATCTTAAAAACCAGCACCTGTTGGAAGCGTTCACTGAAGGGAAAGGTGGAGGTCTGAGACTAATTTAAGAGCTCTTTCTATTTCCCTTCAGCCCAAAGACCCTACCTCCCAGGTGGTCAGAGAGCAACCCCTGTACATCACCTCCACCTCCTACCTTCAGGCTGGTAGGGAAAGAAGATGGCTCAGGGCATTGCTCAGGAAGGCCTGCTCAGTCTGCAGCCTGGCTGGCGGGGGGGGGGCAGCGATGCCTTGCTCCTCCTCTGACCCAGGGCCACGGAGAGAGGAGCAGCCTTCCAGAGCACTAGCTCCTCCGAGGCCCTAAACTGAGATGCAGACCCAAGGCAGTTGGCTTGATTTGGTCTCTGTATGTGGGGCAATGCAACAGTGGAGTTTAAGAGGCCTGCAGGATCTGCTCCGTAGCAGCACAAAGTCCCTGTTTGCCTCTCACGCCCCCGCAACCCGCTCCCACTGAGCTGTATAACCAGTTGTGGCCATGTCACGCGCTGCTGTGGAGGCTGTAGTTGTCAGGGTATTAGCTACACATCAGCCTTCCCTCGGCAGCACCCTGCCCACCAGGCTGGGACCAGAGGGCTGTTTTAGTTGCTCCTGTTCCCACACCAAGTGGAAAAGGGGCAAATGGCAGATTACCTATGCCTGAAACGTCACGGTTAACTGTTGGGTCAATGTTCGATGTTGGTAGCTGACTGCATCCTTCAGGCCCATGAGATGCTTTCCAGTGTTATATGGCATGCTCTATTCAACATTTGCTATTGCATGCTTGAAAAACTTAAGGTGTCCTATCTCTTGTTGTTTTCTTGATAGAATGTCCCCCCAGATCCCAGTAAGAGCTTGCAGCATGGCCTCAGAGACAGATCTGCCTTAAGAGCATCCACATCCTCTCCCCTTTTTCATGCAGTTGCTTGTAGGGATGGTTACAACGGGAAGAGGAAGGACGAAAGCCAATGTCAAAGTTTTTGCCAGATTCATCTTTTGCTTGGTCAAAACTAAAAGGGCCCCCAAATCCAGGATAATTTGAAAAATGCAAATTATTTTGTCCCCAGGCTTCTTTCTTGCTCCTGGTTCCTTTAGCTGTTCCTGAGAACTCACGGATGTCCTGCCACAAGACCAAGAAGGGTGTCCCGCGCACCCACACAGAACAAATTTCTGACAGATTTGTGCTGCATCACTCTCTTCAGACATATCAGCATTTTTGCCCAAGAATTTCTATTCAGGCAGAATTCTAAGGCTTTGTGCATTTATCCAGAATTTACAAGTGCATGAACAGTTATAAAGCAGGTGTAGGTCTACAGTTCATGTACCCTAGCCCTGGCAACTCATGGAAGAATGCTCATTGCAAAACATATTTGCATTGTTCCCACTTGGGATCTCCCATACAAGTGGACAGCGAAGCTAGCTACCGCACCGCTGGACCTCTCTACTTTAAATGCATGCGGGAGTACACGAACTCCCTTCAGCAGTACAGAAGGCCAATAGATGCAGATGGACTTTTGTTGCAAAGCTTCCAGAATCTGGTAACTCATAATTGTGCAGTATTTTAAACATTTGATTTTAAAGACCTAAAGGGATGGGAGAAAGGTCTTTGATTCATAAAACTACAGTACGTTTGCAGATAGATTCAGCGGCCTCTGCCTAGCCAGGATTATAGGGAATAAAGACCAAAAGTTTGCAGAAATGGTTGGATGGCTTTGGAGAAAAGCTCTGCTCTCTTTCGCTGTTTGACAGATGCAGCACAGCAAACAGAGAGTTAAGGTTTTTCCCCTGCTACTCTGCAGCAAAAATGAGAGATTTAAATAGACTGAAAATGTAAATCCAACATTTACTCCATAGACAGAGTGAGGCAGAGCGGAGGGGACGGGAGTGAGGGAGGATAGATGATCATTGGACGTGTGAGAAGAGAGATGCATCACATAGTATATATTTTATATGTATTAATATTCATACCAGTTCTTTCCCTTCTCCCTCCAGGCTCTGTCTGCTGCTTCAGTTCATCCATCCAGCTTCGAGAGGGAGATGGATCTTTCAGCCCTTTCCTGCAACTCTAAGCTTGACTCTAAGCATCAAAGTAGCATGTGGTTCCCTTCTCAGGAACATCGCAGGGAGATGTCGTAGGGACGTCTAGCCGCAGGTCATCCTAAGAGAAAGCAGTGCTTGCAGTAAGGGTTATCCCATGCTCCCAGGGAAGATCAGAGGTGTGCATGAGCTGTGTGTGACATTTAGGAAAAGGAAGCACAGAGAGCAACACAAGTTCTTCCTGAGTCCAGAGGGAGCAACAGTACTTTTATGGATGCACAGAGCTTTAAGAGCTGCCGCCCCGTATCTGAAGGTCTTGAACAACGCATGGGGCAGAGTCAGCATGTGCAAAGTTTTCAGATCTGGAACTGGGGAATGGAGCTAAACATACCTTTGGAAAGAGGACGTGCTCCGTGACTGGGGAGTGGTGGTAGCGGAGTCCTGCAAAAAGACAGTATTGTCTTATATTGGTCTGGAAACAAGGAAAGCTCCGGTGTGGAAGAAGGGTGGAGTCAGGTGGCTGGGACACTTGGTTGGGTCTAAAAAGATATCCAGCCTAGAGGGAACAGCATCAAGATGAAGTAATACCCAGGTGGTAGCGGATGAGAAGAGAATTTCAATTTGCTGAAAAGAAGATGAGGCCGAAGTTTATCCTTAAAGGCTGCTGCAGTATTTTCATTCCAACACTACTGAAGATTGTCATGAAAAAAAATCCATTTTCCGAACTGTGTTTGGAAGAGAGACAGTAGCAGTCCTGGAAGACTGATGTTTCCCTCAAGACTCGGGTGCTTCAAACTAAGAAAACTTGATGGCAGTGCTTAAAAAGCACTATGTGCCCCAAACAAGCATCACAGCAGAGAAATAAATTGCTCTTAACCAAGCCAAGGAAAGGTGAGACTTAACAGCTTTCTCGCTGGTCTTGCAAAGCTCTCCTACTCGTCATGTTGGTCTTTATGCCTAAGGACTCTCTTGGGAATTCTTGATCTCTATTTGGGAATCAAAAAACCTGGACTTCGATGAGGAAAAAAGTGCAGAATATTTCTCTCAGAGAGCAATCTAATCCAGAGGAAGAGACAGGTACCGCGTGAGGTCGGGGCAGCCCTTCGGGAAGCCAGCGCTGTGGGCTGAGTGGGAGCAGACCCACGCCGTGGTCTGGAGTTGCTCCCAAGAACACCAGGGAACCAGACCGAGAGGCACGGCATGAGCTGTGCCTGTGTCTCTCCAGCTGAGCACGGAAGGTTTGGACGTGCAGGATGTGTTTGCACTGCTCTAAATTGGAGTGAAAGGAAAAGCCATTTTATATTTGCAAGGAGGAGGTTACCCTCCCTTTTTCTTAGCAAACATTGACTCATTTATGTACTACAAAAGATTGGTCGTCCACTGTGGAACAGCTCCTCTGAATTTTGGGATGCAGAAGCTGGATTTCAGTAATCCGGAATGGGTAAAAATCAGTGCAACTATTTATCTTTGGCCATAGCAACTGACAGATGTATCCTTATTTTTTTTGGAAAAGCGTAAAGAAGATTTACCATCTTTCCTCCCACAGAAACTGACAGTGTTCACAAAATTAGCATCCAGCAGATAAAAGTTCAGACCACAACCGGCTGCCAATTCACATCGCACAATTTACGTCGGCGCTGCTTTACAGGAAGGAAGTGCTCAGGAAGGTGTTTCATCTGTGGATGTAAAATAAGTACTTTTTACCCCTGCCATTATTTGGTGTAGAAGGAAGAGATTTTTAGCCTACCATGGAAACATGGATGTGTCATGTTGTTTGTATTACAGTCACATCCAGGGCCTCCTACTGTGAGAGATGCTGAATAAACACGCAAGCGAGAAGTCCACGCCACCTAACAAAGATATCCGAAAGGAAAGAAATGAAGCAGCTCATCCAAGATCACGAAGGAAAGCAGCGACAGAAAACAGCACGGGCTCCTTCGTCACATGTATTACTTTGCTTGTGGAAGACCTACATTTACTGAGGTTATAAAATCTTCACAGACACGAGCCCTCAGCCAAAGGCACTCCCCTTTTGCTCCTAATGCCACCCGGAGATGTGTTTCCTGGTCACTTCGTTACTCCCAATGGATCCCTTCAGCAGTGTCATCCTTCCCTGTAACTCCTAGACTTCAGCTTAACTCAAACTTACGAAATCAGAGCCGGGTACAAAGTCTTTCCTGCAGCCCCAGAACACCACGTTCACACGTTTCATGAGCGTTAGCAAGTCCGGTTTCCTCTGGGCTATGCCCTGCTGCAAGCAGCTTCTCTGACTTTTGGTAACAGGTGCTTCACATTGCAGCCTTTGTATCACGAGAAAGCAAAACTTTTCCTCTCCATGCTGTTTTGCTACAATTAGACTAGTTCAAAAGTTCTTGGCGAATGAGAAGGAAAAGGTTCTGCAGATAGAGCATGCTCCGTTTGTCTTATAGTCTAAGCATGCAAGATAAATGTCGTGCTGATTAATTTTTTTTCCTCAGCCCAAAATGAATAGGAATTTAATTCTCAAATTAAATTAGAGAATTTAAAAATCCAAAATAAGTTTTACTGAACACATTTTATTTTAATCACTTTTAAAACCTGTATGAAAAAAAAAATCAGTCCTTTGCTGGAGTTAGCATAAATTTTCACTTTGACAAAAAGCTTCTAAAAGTCTTTTCAAAAATACATTTTCCTCTGAAATTTTTAAACATACCAAACCAATCCCTTGGGCAAAGTTTTTTCCAGGTTGGCATTTTTCAGTGGAAAAAGATTCCCATTTTAAAGTTCCATTAATAAAATTCCTAGCCTAATTGAGCACTCCCTCTTTGCTATGTTGTAAGTGAAGAGCTTGCTTTGGAAATCGTTAATCCAGGCTTGATGCACACTGGCTTCTGTGCAAACTATGGCTGGACACTGGATCAGACTGTGCCTGGAAAGAAGATGTACCTGTATTTTTTCACTGCTCCTGAGCCCCACGGTTTCAGTGGGCACGTTGGTGGCGGGGGTGCGAGGGCAGGGAGAGGCAGAGAGTGCACACTCGGGGGAAGAAGCACAGCTGAGTAGGTCATAGACACACGTGGGCTGGTGGACAGGGTGGCTGAAACTAAGCTGAAAATGGTGCTGGTGAAATGATGGCTGGTGGGGAACGCTTCTGAGATACAGCTCTCAGCTGTATGGCTAGATTCCCTTTGCAGTTCCTCACTGCCCTGGTGGATTGTGGAGCAAAAATCAGCTTTTCTGAGGTGCTGGTGCTCACAGTTGATTTTGAGTTCACTAGTTAAGGGCAATCAACAGTTCCGAAAAATGTGGCTACTAATAGAGTCAAACATATATGAATATAAAATCTAATTTTGTAAATCTGTGGCAAGCTCGATTTTTAAAATATTCCTTTAAAAATTATTCAGCCTTCTTTTAAAAAACATTTCTCCCCCTACCTAAGTCAGAAATAGCCAGATCAATTGTGTCAAAAAAAAAAATAAAAAAATCCAACAACTCCTAAACAAATCCTTTGGGCTTAGGCTAAGCGTGAGCAATTTCATCCTGAAAGAAGAATCGCTGGGAGAGTTCTGAGGAAATGGAAGCAGAGGCTTGGATGCTGCAACTCTTTCAAGCTCTGCATTTGGTGCGCGCTGCTGGCAGAGGCACAAAGGAATCTGCAGCTGAATTGGCCTGTTATCAGGGGATGTGATTTTGTTTCCAGAGTTGCCAGTACCACTAAAGAGAAGAAGACGGGGAGCCAGCAGCCAGCCTGCATGGGCGTGCGGAGAGGCTGGCTCACTCCCCCACAGCTGGCAGTTCCCCGGGGACGGGGACCAGCTGACCCTGGAGCCCCGGTTTGAGCAGGGTCCTTGCTCCACCAAGCATCGCTCACGTGTGGTGAAAGGTCCGAGCCCACCGCCTGGATGGCTGCCTGTCATCGGCCTCGTTTTCTCCTTGCAAACCCTCGGTGTGAGCGGGCGCGGTGACTTCGGTGTGATAACAGCGTTTCCCTTTCTTCCTCTGCTCCCTGCGCCTGACCTGGCATGACTCACTCGCAATCCCTGTGAGCAAGACACACTGCAGCACAGTCCAATTTTGTACTACGCTGAGTGATGGGTCTCCCGTAGATGGCCTGGTGATGTACTACAACCAGTGCTAAGCGAGTGACAGAAAGCAGCAAGACCGTGCCGCTGAAACCTCATACGAAGAATTGCTTGAAGCCTTCATATATCAAGCAAACAAGAACAGGGGGGAAGAGAGGGTTATCAGAGCAGGTGTTTATAGATTAAGTTTGAAGGGAGATGGAAATGAGAGATTGCAAAGCAGTTAGCTCTCTGCAGAGGCAAGATTATGTGAATAGGTCTCTGCTTAGCACCTGCCTCTCACTGTCCCAGTATGAAAGATTTCAAGTCCGGGGAGATGTGGAAGGGACAGCCGCAGCATGTGTGCAAAGCCTGCTCTGTAACACCTGATCTTTATCTCAGAAGCCCAGATAAATGTCCTCCAGCTTCTCCAGGCTAGTGGATCTTGATTATCATAAACGTTATGGCTTTTCTTGTAAACTGTGCTCTTACCTTTAAGTGAGGCAGTATTGGTGTGAGCTGCTGCTGGGCTACTGTCAAGAGTTAGATTGTTCAAGTTTCTCCAGTACAGGTCCAGAAAGCTGCTGGGTGTGTAACAGGTTCAGAGCCAGCCCCCACTCCAACACATCTGGACACCTCAGCTTTTCCTATCCCCGGATTCCAGATCTGAGCATCCAAGGTTGCAACAAACTGAGGCATCCCACCCCTGTCAAGACATCGCTCAAGAAAGGAATTCAGCACTTGTCTGAGGCCTTTTCAGCATTCATTGCAGGATTATTCTTTCCATCCATAGCTTCAGGGACTGTAGGATGTGGAAGAGCTGATACTTGAATGAAGTGCTTAGTTTTGAGTGAACAAAAGGCTCATTTGCCTAAAGTGGGCGTGTTTGTGCTGCAGATAGTTGGAAGCCTTTGATGCAATAACTCAGGAACAACTTGTTCCAAAACCATTCACTTAGCGGAGGCACGTGGAAATTCAACGTCCTTGTTCCACTGCTTGCTGTTCTTCCTATACAGCAATAAGTACTCACAAGAACTGGAAATACTGTTTATTGTCTTGCTGGAGATCTCACTCCTCCAGAGAAATGGGTATATCTCCGTTTTCCCACGTGTGCGCTGAGTACAGAAGGAAAAGGATCAGAACATCACTGAATAGCCCCACATTGTGTCACTGGGAAATAATCATATTTTCTGTGTCAGCTGCGAAATCTCTCTCCTCGCAGTCACTGGAGGAGAGAGAGAGGCAGGATCAGTGGGACTAAAGGAACCTCTCACTAGATTTAGAAGACTTCAGCAAAGCCCTGCTTACTGGCCGGTTCTCAGAGAGCTGGAGCTTTGGCGGTGGCCCATGCTGGAGTACCACGGGGCTGGCCCACGTTCTTACACTGCAGAGGAGATGGAAAAGAGCTGAGGATATGCCTGCATGGATTTCTTCTCTTTGCTGTGGAAACTTAGAAATGCCAGTCCTCTCTGGGTGCTTTTGGAAGAGCCGCTGTTTCCCTGTGGTGCGGGCTGTGTGCTGCAGAAGCCCTCTCCTGTGTCTTTGCCATTCCCGAGCCACGGCACAGGGAGCTGTGGGTGGGAGAGCGAAGGAAGCTCCGTGCGGTACGTCAGGAGGAGCCTCTGGGCTCTGCAGAACTTCTCTGACCAGAGCGGGGGGACGGGGCAGGAGAGACTGGAGTTCCACCCTCCCTCTCCATGGGACACGCTGCCAGGTCAGGTGAACGGGGGAAGAGACCACCAGCAGCCTTTACATCTCATATACCTTTGACCCCCCCAAGAGGGGAGAGCTGTGGAAGACACTTGGTGACTCAGAGTTGCGTGTGGTAATGAGGAGGGAGGTAGCGGCCAGCCCGCCCCATTTACCCTCTTTACAACATGCAACGAATTTGTGCTGGTTTAAGCTCAACGGGAGACGGTGGTGAGAGCCCTGGCCGCGCTGACAGCACTCCCACTTCGCACACACCGCTCAGGGAGCGCAGAAGGCACACGGTAAGTCACTGCAGATTACAGGCTAATGATGTGACACCCCGTGTGTTGTCAAGTGTATCGCCACTGCGCCAGCCCTTAGGCAGAGGAGGCAGTCACGACCCTGTGTGCATCTAGCAAGTACACCAACTGTCCTCTGCTAGCAAGGACAGGCGGCAGAACTAAGCAGCTCCATTCCCAGCTCAGATAAATTGGATCAACTCCCTTCTGCTGCTGCTGGCTTTTGCCTACAATATTAAGCTACTTTGGACCAGAGATCTATTCCCCGCCGCCCTCTCATATTGCTCCCACTGCTGCATCCACGGCAACATTAGGAGCTTAACCACAGACAATTCAGCCAAGGCCACCCGCCACTTCAAAGCACACTCCCCAGCTTGAGGATTCTTGTCTATCTTAGAGTTCCCACTGTTGCTATCGTCAGTGGGACATCATGGGTATGGACCACGGAGAGCACAAAGAACAAAAAGCCTGATACCATCCCTGTGTCACTTCCCTGCTAGTCTCCAGCCTGAAGGCAAACCATTGTTTCATCAAGGAGGAAGAGCACAAGAAACAGCAGACAGCATTCCCTTACACACACTCCTTTTGGCAGGAAATTCGAATGAGTAGGAAAAGATGGGGTCAGGAGAGAAAGTCTGGTGGAACAGATAAGAGCAGGAAGTCAAAAGCTTGAGTAATTTCACAGGAATAGTCCAGGCTTGCTCCTAACCATGCAAATGAATTAAGGAGTATCTCCTTACACTAGCAAAGCATTAACTCTTTAGCCATTAGTTACCAACGTGCCAGCCTGCATAGCTCCCAGCCACCTTCTGTGAGGAATTATGCTTATAGAATTTTCTTCCCAGGTGAAACGATTGGTCTCAAGTGAGGGTGACTGTCCCAAGCCCAGATCTTTAGCACCCCTTAACAACGCCAGGCATCTTTTGTGTGTATATTTTGACAGTGAATAGCACAGCAATATATACCCCAGAAGGACTCCAAGTCCTTCAAGCTCTGCAAACAAAGACAACCAGGCACCAGACACCAAACTGCTAATAATATCCACAAGAATTAGTGTTTTCTTAGTACACCACCCTATGCACTAATAGCCCTGAAGTGTAACTCCCACTCCCCCCAAAAGTATGTAAAGAAAGCAAGGAACCAAGGGTGCCGGCAACATGGACCTTCACAACAGCTACACACACAAAGTGTAGAGGACTCCAACAAACATTTTCAATATCTTACAATAGATGTGGGACCCCTGTGTAGCAAGGCTATCGATGCGGGTTTGCATTTCTCAGTCACTTTTTTGCAAATCTTTCAAACATAGTTCACAGATCTCCGCTACTGAGGTTTTTCAGGCCAAGATCTCCCCACAGCACCTCCCCAAGGCATCACCCTAAAAATCCATCTCACCCAGCATGGAAAAAAAGAGAGAAGGGGTGAAAAAATGCCCCTCCTAGGCCCTGTCACTGAGTTGGATTAAATCTTTCTTTCAGGCTCTAATTATTATTCCAGCTCCGAAGCAAGACTGCAAGAACCAAAGATATTTTTTTACAGGAATATTCCTGTGCTCCAAATAAGCCATGAAACCTGAAAGCTAACTTAAAAGCCAAGGAGAAAGAAAAAGAAAACCCACAGCCTTTTCTTTTTCAGAAGAAGCACAGATTAAATGCAGTAAGTACAGTTCGGTAAAGTCTCCCTTCAGACCCCTTCCAGAAATTAGCATACCTGACACTGCAGTCTTCACATCACTAGTTTTAACTTCAGGTTTACACCTGTGCTGTCACAATTATTTCCATGAATATGTCAAAATCCACAGCGAAATAGCTGAGGTCCCATGCTTTCTCTATTTTTAGAAGCCCAAGCCTCAGAGACATTTTTCTGTTGATTAGAGGTTTTTCTGTTCAGTTCATTGATCACAAGGGCCATTTACAAGACTCCGAGTTATCTAAAGCTGATTTCAAGCCCACAAAGCGCCATCATGTTCTTAGGTGAGATTTCACATTGACTCTGAATACAGACAAGATGCTCTGGGAACAGAGGCAAGGAGAAAAGCAACTTGTCTGGAAAGGTTTATCACCAAGTGCAAACCTAACCAGAGTTCTGAGCCAACTTTTGAGAACGTTTCTAACTTATGCCATTGAGCCAGGGAGTCACTCCCAATAAAATCAGACTAATTGCTAAATCAGGACCTTGATTACAAACCCTTGGAAACCAATTAAAGCCTGGTGCAGCTACAGCAGCCAGAACAAGCAGAGGTGACCTTGAGCAGAATTTGGTTCTGCAAATTCTGGCTAGACCATAGAAGCAAAACCACCATTTCAGACTGACTAGGAGGTCACAGCTAGTGAATTAGGAAGCTCACAGCCCAGAGTGGGTGCTGGCTGGTGG
>JAVJGJ010000057.1:4622776-4645833 GCA_035590215.1 Microhierax caerulescens | reverse complement strand
GGGTGGGTGCTGGCTGGTGGTGCTCAGCCGTTGGTGTGCTCTGGGGCTGCCTTCTTGGGAGTGAGCTCAGGCTGGGGACCACCCCCCAGCATCAGGTTGGGGGCAGTCACCCTTCTCTCTATGCAGGCTGTCCTTGCCATACCAGATGATAACAGCAGGGACTCTCTGCTATTCTGTTATTTTGCCTATCCTACTTACAAATCATAATTTAAAAAAAAAAATAATGAAAAAATCAGCTTAGTATCCTTTCTGAGATATACCAAAGAGATTTGAGTTGGGGTGGGTTCTCTGGTTGTCTATTTCCCTTTGTAAGTGTCGGCAGTACTTGGAGGTATACCCAAATCCTCAGAAAAGATCTAAGCAGACCTAAAGCACAGCTGAAGTATTAAACCCCAAATACTACAGCTCCATCTTGATTTGGTGTTAATTCACAGGTATTGCCTGTGCATAGCCTGTAGATACTGAGCTCCGTTATTGTTATTACTTTTAGGGATAGTTCAGGGGACTGCTAATGGGATAGTAGAGCCTTTCATAGCCTGGGCACAATCCACACTTGGTATAGAAGGGGCTGGAAGTCACTAAAGTCTAGTATCCGGGAGATGCCACAGCAGGGTTAGAAAAGGTCAAAATCCTCTTGCCTTTTTTCTCCATCACATCTCCATCAGGAACCATGCCAGAACACAGAGATTGGAATCACAGCCTTGATGATAAACAACCTTTGAGACTCTTGCCATAAACGATAACTTTTGAGATTCTTGCCTTTTACTTTCTCATTTATACCTCACGTCTGAAAGATCATACTGTACAGTACTCCTGATAGACCCCCTTCGCCAACCTGAAGGCCATGCCAAAAACCCATGGAGGGGGAAAAAGAACCCAGAAAGTACAAGCCTGAAGCACCCCCCTCCTCTGTTAGCTGGTTTTTTCAGTCCTCACTGGAAAACACCAGGGCTGGGACAGCAGCTCCTGACAGAAGCCCACGTATAGTCCTGGCAACTTCTGTCCACTACACCAGAAAGATGATTTGACCATCAGAAAAAAATGAATGAAACTAGAATAAGCAAAGCAATATTTTTAGGGAGAAAAGACATATCTGCTAAACCTATTTCTCACCCTTTCCTGAAGAGCTCTCTCCTCCCTCCACCCCACCGCCCCTGTAAGCCAGCGAAAGTTTCCCGAAGAAGCCAGCCCCAAACTAATCACACAGCCTCATTACTCTTTTCCTTCCATAATTCAACAGGCTCTGTGCTTACTCCTTTCCTGCAAAGCCCCCCCTAGACTCGATCAGTTCCTCAGAGGAAGAGGAACTCCCCCACGCCCCACCATGCTCCCCCCTTTGCTGTCTCCAGGTGGATCCAGGACCCACTGGAGCTGGCTGCTTGGGCTCCCTCCCCTGTCTCCAGGGTGGCTGTTCACTCTGTTGCAAACCAGCCATGAGCAAACTGGGCTGAAAAGCCCAGATTCTCTCAAGAAAAGCAAAAAAAGGCCTGTGGGCTCAGGCTGCCCTGGAGGCTACACCTACAGTGCAGATCTTCACCCCAGCAAAGCCGTGCCGGGAACTTCTTCTAGAGGACAGGATTAGCATCTTATTGCAGGATCCATGCCCAGTTATTAACCTTGTAAATAGTCCAGGTTACACAGCATATTATACCTTTAGTTTATTGACATGTCCATTGACTATTAAAATTAATCTTTCATTACACTAATTAATTATGATAGTGGTTTGGCAATTATCTTCTGTAAAGTTTGGCTGAGGCCAGTTGCAACCTTTCTTGGTGCCTTTAAAATGTGTTCTGGATCCTTATGGAATGCCAGATGTAAAAAGGTGCCTTTAAAATGTGTTCTGGATCCTTGTGGAATGCCAGATGTAAAGTATGGTTTTATTAGACCAAAACTGGGCTGCTGACAACTCTTCTGGAATATGTATTGACAGCCTTGCTGTCTCGAAGGGTACAGACTGTATGGCACAGCCTATAAAACCTTGCATGCAGGAGCACAGAAAGATAAGTGTAGGTTTAACACATACTGCTATGCCCTTTTCGTATTCCCATAGAGGCTGGAATTAAGGCAGAAATTTCATCACAGAATCTGGTTTATGGATGGCCTGGAGATTTCATGGAGGCATTTGTTCCAGAGACACGACTAAGTCCTTTCTTTGACTGGAGAAAGCTTATGTCATGCACTGCGGAATATGGTTTACTAATCACCAGCGCTGGTTTGAATGGCTCCATGGATCATAACTGACTTTACAGAGTGGTGCCGAGTGCATTTGCCATTCTCCTGCATTGATCATTAGGACGCTTTGCTTGTGAGGATCATGCTGGGAGTCATTTCTTTGATGTGTGCAAACGCAGGAAAGAGCTGAGGCTTTTACAGGAGCTGTTTGCCTACAGGTAAAGAACGCCGCAGCTTCGGGGAGGACCACCGCGAGACAATGAACGCCCGCTTGTTCTGCCTTCCTATTTACAGGACAAGCAGAGCTCATGCTGTTTTGGCAGGGTGGAGGTTTTGTTTCCATGCTTTGGAAAAGCTCATCCAAGTGCAGCCCTCACAGGTCCTTTCAGCAGGAGCTGACTTTAAGCTCTGTCCTTTTGTCCCCTGTCACCACCCCTTTTTTTCTCTTTCTTCGCCCTCGCTTAAGGTGAGTTAAACCTGTGCCTTTGTGACAGCCAGTTCACTCTGAGCCAAACACCCAGTCATTTTGAAATCAGCGTGAGCACTTCCACTGACTGAAACTGGAAGAGGATTAGACTTCTGTGCAGTCAGCTCCATTGGACCATAGCAGACATGGCCCGCTCGTGTTCCCCAGCTTCTCAAAATACGTGTAATAATCTGGCTGGCTGTGTTTGCCTCAGTCACTTGCAAATGGCATGCCCCTGGGGGAGCAGTGCCCTTCCCCCTCCTGCTTACCCTCCTACAGGGTGGACATACAAAGATCTTGCTCTAGTCCTTGGAAGAACAGCCATTGACTTTAGTAGACTTTGGACCAAGTTCTCAGCCTGAGTTTTGTTCCCAGCAGCATCCACATTGCCCGTAAGCACTTGACGATGGATTCATCATGGACCAGCCTCTGCAATCCTGCAGTCTTTAGACCTTCTGGGCAAATGTTCAGCGCACTTGGGGGGTATTTATCTCCTTTCATGACTGCTCAACAGAGAGGACGTGGCCAGTGAAGCAAGCTCATTGTTCTGTGCCCATATGAGGTGGCTAAACATGAAATGTGTAGCTCTGTTTCTGGCTGATGGCTGAGTTCCCCAGTCTGCAGCCAAATGATTTGCTGCATGTGCATACTGCACTGCTCCTGTCCCCATGCCAGCCTCCTCCTGAGCATCCACCAGCATCATCCACCCTCAGTTTGCACAACAATGCGCTCATGTAAAGTCCATGAATGAAAATGCACTTGGCTACAGCGAATCAAAGGATTGGCCACCGATACAGCAAGGGGACCGAACCGAGATCTGTGGTGAGGGTAACCCTGGATTGAGTTATCTGGCTACAGTTTTCAGTGTGAAGTACGCAGCAGCATCCTGGGGAGGAAGGGATGCTGCTGGCAGCCAAACTCCTGGCTGCAGCTTTGTGCTCTGAAAAAGAAAATAAAATCCCTGGGAGAGAGAAGAGCCTTGGAGAGACTTTGCGTTATACTGAGATGAGGCATTTGTCTTCAGGAAAACGCATGCTTGGATTTTGCTTTTTCAGTTAGGTAACAAACTCATGTGCCTGGGACCTCCAAAAGCCAGTACAGGTTATCAGTGACTGCTTTGCCTCTACAAAGTGGAGAATTGAGGTTGCTGGGTCCACTCATGGTGAGCTGAAGTTCTCACTGTACTGATATAACATGTAAATATTTGAGTGACTTTGCTTTTTCAGATGAACTCCCACTGCCCTTCTTCGTTTTGGAGGCAGAGGCAGCACATCTGGCATTTGGAAAAAAACAACATCAACAAAACCCCCACATTATTAATATTTAAAAACTGTCTCTTGCACATGAATAGAGAAAGTTTATCACTAATTGCATAGGCCTGTGTAATGGCTTTATGTAACATGTAGGCTTTTCTACTGAGCTCACCACTATAGGCTTTGAGAGCCTTGGAAATATTAAATAATTTAGCCGCAAAATACCCTCTAGTGGTGTGGTTCAGTGTCATTTGTCTCCATTTTACAGATGGGGAACCAATGTAAAAAAACTTCCAGTGCTCTCCCTAAGGTCACCCAAAGAGCTTGTGGCAGAGCTTCAAAATCTTGTGCCTCTACCATTTTTCTAAATTTCCCCCTGAAAAAAAAAACCAACAACCTCTGGTCCAAAGTAAAACTCACAACTACTGCAACTGGGTTTTGGAGACATTACAACCTGCAGACAGATTTCACTTGGTAGCCTAGAGCTACAGAAGATCTATACAGAAGTAGTCTTGGGACTAAATTGTGGTGTACACGGCAGAAATGTAACTAGGATTTAGTGCCTTTAAAGCGATGACCCAAACAACGAACCGATAGTCCACCGTAAAAAAAAAGAAAAGAACACCATGAGGAATGGTAAAATGGCTTTCAAAAATAATAGAGAGTGGGGGGAGCAAAATACTTTCCCGTTTCATCCCCTTTCATTTAGCAAATAGCTTTGACTAACCCACCTTTTTTAACATTCTACCCTGTCCTTAGGGGAAAATCCTTGCAATAAATAAACAAACAGAAAAAAGCTGGGTAATGGAGGAGTTCTAATGAGGTATTTTCATAAAAAGTTTTTAATACACTGAAATGTTTCACTTTGACATTTCCTAAACAAACCTTAACCTTTTCATACTCTTTTAAGAATTGATCAACCCTGTAGAGAAAACAAGAAAATACATGTATATATTTTAAAATGGAATTAAGTAACTCAAAACAAAACGTGGCATTGACATTCAAAGGAAACACTGGCCACCTAAATTTAATTTCTCAAGCTACAGTGAAATAAGCAGCTTTTTTCCCCAATCCATGACGAAATTTCTGTTTTGATCCAAACTAGACTTTTTTTCCCCTGCACTTCTGGCTTGGCTACCAAACCAGAAAATGATTTTCTTTTCACTCAGTTGACTTCTTCTTTTAACTCCATTTTAACCCTTCAGACATGGTCCAGCCGTGCCCCCACATTTCATAGGAAGTCTCTTTCTTCATGGCAGTTTAAACTGAAGGCTTATATTAAACTTTCTGTCCTAAAATTATACTGACGGTTCAGACCTGGATATGGAATCGTGGGCTGCTGCACCTCAAACGTGATGGAGTCACATTTTTCCGTCCTGATGGCTCTGCGGGTTGCAGCTGTGAAGTGTAGCAGCGTGCCAGTGCTATGCGAGCATTTGAAACCCACCCTCTTCTCTTACAAAAGCCACAAAGACTTACACAAGAAATGCAATCACATTAATTCAAGGTCCTGCAGCAGAAGTGGTAGGAGAAGCAGCATACAGCTAAAAAGAACTGGAGTAGCATTAAAAATACTGGAAAAATAGAAAAAATTTCTATTTTACTAGAAAATAAAGAAGATTATTCGACTTGGGGATAACCCCATTGTGTGGAATGTGTAGCCTCGACAAAGCGCAGCCTATAGATCTATGCCAAGACCCTTGGCAGTATCAGCATGCTCCAAGCCTTCGTGGTTGCACCCACAGAGACCCATCGGAGCAGTTCTCAGCCCACTCCTGTCTAACAGCAGGTGGGAGAACGTGAACCCAGGTGCCTCGGTCTCAGACCTAGAGAAGTCTGCTTTAATTTCACTGCTTCTGATGAGCCATCAGGCTGGGGTGGCTCATCTCTTGGATATCATGGGCTCTGCGGATGAAGAACAGATTGTGCAAGCTGAACCCAAGGAAGATGGAGATTATGCTGGCAGGCAAAAGAAAGCACTGTGAATAGTTTATGGTCCCTCTGCAGCAGCCTTTACCTATTGTGAACGGCCACAAACAGCCTGCTCAGGCAGTGCTCTAGGAAAGGCCCCAGAACCCTGTGCCATGGACCGAGCATGCTGAGGCAGAGCTCCCTGCCATCCCCATTTGGCTTGAAGGCTCCACTCCATCCTGGCACATCACGTCCTGGCCTTGGGTAGCCAAGCTTTTGTCAGCTTCTGTTTGGATTACAGGGCTGCAATGACCCTTTGGAGAGTCCAGCTGATACAGCTCCCCGTGGCAATAAGAACGACTCTGAGCACATCTTACTCTTCCTCTGCTGCCTGCGCTGGCTCCCATGGAACGTACAGCAAAATTCATGGTCTTGTTCTTTATACTCATAGCCTGGGCCCCAGATACTAGAAAAGAATGCTGAAAGGTCTCAGCTGCAGATGATACTCTTTGCCATAGTGAGAGTCTATTATTAATGGAACACTTCCCTGGTCAAGTGATGGAGTTTTCTTGGTGTTAAGTGCTGGTATGGTGACAAGTATTGATATTATGATTTCTAGACGTGGTTCGTCCACAGACTACCCCAAACCTGATGACTTTTCATTCCTGGCACCAGATGTATTTCTTTATCAGTGCTAATCTTTAGCGTAAAAGTGATTTTGTTTATTTTATCTATTTAAAAAAAAAAAGAAAAAGGAAAAAAGAAAAGTTATATTCGTGTAACATATTTAAAAGTTATATAACATATATAAAAGTTATATTCATTTAACATATTTATGTTAAAGAATCCTGAAGTTCTAAAATCAGCTGGAATACTATCGAATGCGCTGTTCTGCTCACAGGAATAAGCCATGCCTTACTAGTGCCGGCGTGTGCTCTTCTGCCAAGTGCCTGAATCCTGCAAGGAGGATGGAAGCAGAAGACCAGCATAGAACAGATGCTTAAATATTGGGCTGGTGCTTGTGTAAGTGCTCAGATGCACGTCTCTGTTTCCACAGTATCTCTTGACTGATAGCAAGGAACACTCACGAGCTCAGTCCACTTTGACAGAAGCTTAAAGACTTGCACTTTACCTGCCACTGTTGCACTTCAGAGGACGTACCATTAGTTATCATGATTCAGTTAATGAGCACGACTTGTTAAGCCAACGTGTTATTCCTACAGAAGTCCACAGGCATCTGCAGCTTCACAAACAGCCCCTTCTCATAGCACGTAGACTTTGCCCAGGCCCAAAGCCACTTTTAGTGTGACATACAGAGGGTGTCTTTCTCCCACGTTTTCAGTAACATGTCCTGTCCCTTCCTTAAAAATTACAGAAGTGCAGATTGTATGAGATATACCTTTGCTCGAGGGAATTTGTATTTCTGAGCAGCACAAATTGTCCCTTTGTCCCCATCTTCTCTCTCTGCTCTGAGCTTTTCCGGCCACAGACTATTTTGAATTACATTGATCAGGTTTCCAAGCATATCAGATTGTTTCATATGAGCACAAACTTGTTTTTGAGGCATGGAACTATGGTAGATGCAACTTAGTCCAATCTGCTGACCTTCCAGTCCTAGGATTTGGGGAACTGGTAGAAAACAATAAACCATCCCTGACTCCTTCCAGTGACAGTTCATTCTCTCTTTCCACTCCTGTATTATGAAATGTCTTTCTGGAGAGATAAAAGATATATGTTCTGTAGGTAGGAATAGGTGTTCACAGCAATGCTGGGCATTGAGAAACTCTAAGAGAGATGGATCTTGCATGGCAGGAGGGGAATATATCCTGACAGAATGGCCTCAAATAAAAATGACAAGTGAGGTCCTCTTCCAGCATAGAGAAAAGTGATGTCCCCAGAACAGGAATGACACAGTTAAGCAAATCCTTAAAGCTTGGATAATGCTGCAGAAAAAGATAGCCACTGATAGATACCTGATTTTTTCTTACAAACTCTGTCTTTCAGCATAGGCACTTTTCAAACACACTTTTCAAGAGTGCTGGTGTGATCAGTTCTTTGGTGTTTTGGTGGGGTATTTTTTCTTTTTTCTTTTCTTTTTTTTTTTTCCCGTGAATACTTAAAAGACCAAGTATATTTCAATGTCTTTCAATTCAATGCCTTTCAAAGTATTTCACATCATGAGAGACATACCTGTATATTTGTGCAAACTGGAAATGGATGAAATATCACATGCTTCACTGGAACAACTGCAAATATTGAAAGCTGAAATGAAACCCAAATATTCTGAAAGGACCATTTTGGCCAGTTGTTGTTGTTCAAAATAGCATACAAAACCAATTCCTACAATCCATTCTGAAGAACAAAGAGAATGTAGAAATGTCAAAGCTTTTCCCAGATATCCTTAGGTCTTTGCAAGGGATGGAGCAAGCAAGGCAAAACTTGTAGGGAAAGGTACCATCTTTTGTTAGGCAAACAGAGAAAACTGGAGGGAAAAAGGAAGTAAGAGGTGGTTTTTTGCAGGTTGGAAGGAGAAAATTTCAAGCTATATTGTCTCTCTTAAATTTAAAATTGGTCTAATAAAAGACCTGTTTCAGTCTACCTGATAGAACTTTGCCTTGCTGATATCCTTAGGCCATCACAGCTGCAACATTCTGACCACATGTGAAGTATCAGATTCTTCTGTCTTAGAAAGCTGGAAGGGACCGTGACAAGTCATCTCGTCCATCCTCCTCACTTCAGATCAGAATCAAATACTGTGCCAGTCCTGAAACTTATTTATCTAATGTGTTCTTAAAGACCTTTAATGACAGAGACTGCACAACCACCTGAAACAATCTTTGTCTTACTTGAACCTTTCTTGCTGCAGTTTAACCCCATTAATTCTTTGTCCGATCCATCATGGCCATGGGAATCACTTCCTCTCTTCGTCTTTTCCACAACCTCTTAAGTTCTTGAAGACTGTTGCTATCCTCTCAGGTTTCCCTTTTTAAGTTAAACAAACCCAGTTCTCCTACATCTATCTCACTGGTCTTTTTTTCCTAGGCTATTTCTGACTCTGACTTTTCTGTATTCCTAATTATTTCTGTTGTTGTCCTATGGACTGTGTTTGTTCTGAATTTTTCTTGATATGCCAAAATACTATTTACTCACCATCATCCAATAACATGATCCCAAAAAAGAGTGAGCACAGAGACTGATTTCACTCTTTCAGGAACAACTGACCTTTCCCACCTCAAATTAATGTCCCTAGAGCACAACAGCATGTTGGAACTCAAAGCTGAGATGAATATACATGCTTTTCTCTTTGGGAATTTTCTTTTGATCCCAAGAGAGGATAGTTGCAGCAGATTAAGGCAGGGTTCCATTAAGAGGAACTGTTCTGAGGCATGTAGCAGAAAACAAATATTTTGCAGTAATAAGATTTTCCATTTTCATATGGACATGTTGCAGGCTCTTAGCATTGTGCGGGATGCAGGAGGTTATTATTAGCATCAACCCTACTATCAGATGGGAAAAGCACTGTACAAAGAAATAATGAGAAGAAAACCAAAGCCACATAATGAGAAATAAACATAAAGTGGACTAGAAAAGAAGATTTCCCAATTTTCCTTTTTTGTTTTTCTCCCCCTACTGCAGACTCTGGCACTGAATTTTTCTCTGACCTCAGGGGAAGGTTTGATTAGGCCCAGGTTCAGGCTGGAATCCACTGATGGAGTGGGGCAGAGAAGTCAGATGAGCAAAAAAAGTGAATTTTCTCCATGTACCATAATGGGAGTAATGCAATCTATTCTGCTGGAGCTGTATCAGAGCAATGTGATGGCATTCATCTTCCACGCAGGGCCCAGGTAACACCTGTACCTCTTCACTTTCAACAGAAAGGCAAAACAATAAACTCATATTAACTTTCACAGGTTTTTGTTGCAAAACAAGTGTGTAAAAAATGATTTTAAGTGACCTAGATGATGTCTTTTCATATCAGTGTTTAGCAATATCTGCCTCTGTAGATGATGTAGCTGTTAGTACTGCAAGGATCCCTTAGGACAAAATCCTGTTGTAACGTATTTTCTCTGCACCAAAGCCTACATAAATGTTAAATGAAGCCACTTTAAACAAATATAGGTAACAGAGGGAGAATAAGCCTGTTAACAGAATCAGCACTGCAGTCACTAAGTCATAATATTTTATTTATTTATTATCTCGTAATACCTATAACAAAAGTAACTAGATGCTATAAAATAATACTTACAGACATAGAAGTTGAAATGACTCACCACGTCCAACCCTTCATAAAAGCTCTTCTGGTTCACAGTATCCAATGAAAGAAAGAAAAGAAAGCACAGCCCCTTTCCAATCCCAAATAATGTTTAGTCAAATGCCTGGCTGAGCACAACTGCCATAGCACATGATGCTTTCAAAAACAACGCCTCTGAAAGAGCCTCAGACCATCATGCAGCACCCAGACCTTCGAGCTGTAAAGGAGACAGAGGAAAAAAACACACTTTTTTCCAAATGTGGTCAACCAAGCCAGATAATGGGGAGGGTGATGGAGAGGGCAGAGGGAACAGGGAGAAGGTTCTCAGCACGTTGACAGCAACTATAGGATGATAAAGGAATCCAAAGAACTGTGCCATGTGAAAAAACCAAAAATATTAAAAATAGGGAGCAAGGGTATCTGTGCTGCAGGTTGAGAGTTAAGGTAAGTTCGGTAATTGTGAGAAGAAGACCACCTGGTCAGAAATACAGAGAAAAATTGTCCATGTCATAACTAAAAGCAGCAAGGGATGCTACGATGACATCCTTGGCTAATATCAAGCTATACTGGAAAAAAGTGCCACTGAAGGGCTCTTAGCAGAGACACAGCAAACACAACATCTCTCCATTACTCTCAGAAAATCACCTGATTTTGTCCCTTTTGAAACTCGTCCACCTCTCCCAAACTCAGCCTCAGCAATTTCTTTGAAACTCACAGCTTGAACAGACAGCAAGGGAGAGTGCAAGGAGACAACGCTGTGGCCAGTGAAAAGAAAATCAACACCTTCTTTTGAGCACCTCCATCCTCCATGGCACATCTTCTTCTTTTTTTTTTTTTTTTTCCCCTTTCCTTCCAAATTGAGACGTGAAAATAGCATAATGCAGAGGCACCACTCGTATGGCACTGCCCACATAGTGCACAGGAAAACACATTCCCTCTCTGACTCTGATAATTTAGCTTTGTTTTAGTTTCAATCTAATGAACATTTATGCTGTAGCCAGTCCTCAATTTATACCCATCTAGTCCAAAGCACAATTATATGCCGAGCGGAAAATGCAGCTTTGACTCATAATAATAAGATTGGCACTGAGTCTGGCAGTTTTTCATACTTTGTTTTCCTGCCTGCAGCCATATCAGTTGGGCAATGATTTTGCCATATCTCCTAAAAAAAAGGTCAGGCTGGCAGACAGAAGGGGAGGACTGAAGGAGATGTAATATGGGGGTTGGACACCCAGCAATGTCCAGAAAGGGATGTGGGAGAGGCACTCGCTCAAAGAGATGTCTATGTTGAAGAAACAAGACATGCTTTTCACTCTGCGTTTGCTAATCCAAATTGCTCTGTCTTCACTCTCGCTTGGAGCAGAAGTCTCTAATTCACCTCAGCCCACTGGTAAGTTAGACCTTTGCCAGTGCAGACCTAGTCCTACGGCGGATTTGGGTGCCTGATGGTGGCAAGCACGCTCAGAGGACTGTTTTCTACTCCTGTAAAAAGAGAAGTATTTTCTATTCAAAACTCTGTCAGACTTCCCATTAGGGAAGGTGGTCTTAATTTAGAAAGTCAGGACATACCAGTAGCATTCTTGGCTTTGCCTCTGATTTGCCATGAGATGCCAGCCAAAGCCATCCCTTAACCTCCTTCTCCCTGCTTCATTTTCTTCATCAGTAAAATAAAATGAATGATACCCAGCTTTCCCAGGCAGTGGAACCTAGACTAGCGATATCAATTGTAAATGCGCTTCGAGATTGCAGAGTCGAAGGTGCTAAAAAAAGAGTTGAAGAAGAAATAGGTCCCCTAGCTGTTCTTCGGAGTCCTCTCCCAGTTTCAGCCTATACAGCCATGCATTTCCCGCTTATGCCTTGTACAGGCTTCCTGCTGCTAAGCAATGTACCAAAACAGCTCCTGGTGAAGAAATCTGTTGAGCACGATGGTCCTCATTCTGGCTGGAAGGTGGCTATGAACAGGCGGGTTACTCCTGTTTGGCATCTTTTTTCTCTTGGCTTAATACCAGACCCTGTTGGAATTTCACCTGCTAAGCCTGCTGGGAAGTCAGCTCGTCCTTTGTGTAACTTCCTTTAATTCTTTTTTTTTTTTTTTTTTTTTTCAGCAATGGGAAAGAGTTCTTACCTGGCCTCTTTGGGGGGAATTTCATGCACAGTTGGTGGTGCCCAGAAGGGAGAAGCAGATGCTGTTGAGATATTCATGGTGTCCAAAATAGAAAGCAATTTATATGGACAATTAAGAAGAGCCACACGGGACTTTGGTAGTTGGAAGCTACAAGTCTGTAAGCAGGCAATTTCTAGGACTTAAAAAAAAATATTGAATTCACCTGAGGCCATCCAAGAGAAGAAAAGTTATATAGAGAGAACAATTCCCAAGTTCATTCACCAGGGCATTAAGCCCCTGATTTGCAGTGGAAATGCAATACGTGGTATCCTATCATCAAGAGGGTTTAGAGGACAGAGAAAGCAGTCCTCACAGAACAGGTATGAAATTGTCACAAAGAGTAAAGGCAAAGAGACCCAGGGTCTTTCAAAAATATTAAAAGAGGATCTCCAAAAGGCTGCCTGTCCTGACCCTCATTTGCCAGTTATGCCTACCCTCTGATTCCCTGTGCCCTAGCTCCTCCAGGGCATTTTCTCCTATCATTCATGTTGTTGCACAGGGAAAAAAAAAAAAAAAAACTCAAAAAAAACCCTGATGAAGGGACAGAAATATGGTGGAATGGATTATATGCCTGGCATTTATTTTCTTGACATTGTTTTTGCTCTTTTGGCATTGGGCAGCCAGAGAATGTCAGAATTTTCTGTTGACCTGACATTTTTCCTGCTGCTTCATCAATTAAGGCAGTTTCAGTTTCAGGCTCAAAGGAGTTAAATCAATTTGCTTCAGAACAGCCCTAAGAAATCACTCAACTCTCTAAATAGTCTCTGGAGGGGTGGTTGCTGTAGCCTGAGGGATGTGCAAGCTGAAGGCTCAGCAGCCACATTGACATTCGAAGGCATAAATGTTTTGGAGAAGGGACAGGAATTATGTGATTTTGTCCCTTCTTTAGCTGGCTATAGAGCTCAGTGCGCTGCCTGCACTTGCCTTTTCCCTAGACGTTGCTTTGGGCTGTCTTACTCAGCTCGGAGTCCCTCTGAGAACACGCTGCCTCTCAGCAGTGCTAAGAGCCAGAGGATGTTTCTCACTCAGGTCCCCGTAGCCAGAGCTGGCACAGGCTGTGCAGGGGGACCGAGAAACCATACATTGACTCGCTCGTCGCCGATTTGCACATATGAAGTTGGTCCAGCACAAAAATCCCCTTATGAACCATCACCCTGCAGGCTGGTGTGAGCTTCTACCGCAGCTCTTCGGCTGCTCAATTGAACTGTTTTAGCTGAGTAGCTCCAAGGTTTCTGCTGCGTGCAGTGTGGGACCTCGCAGGGCATATCTCCTCTGGCTGCTTGATTTGAGTCAGATAAAAACTCTGGAAACAGCTTTCCTGAAGCAGCCACTCTCTCACAAGACTTAAACTATCATTTGAAAAGAAAGAAGGGATGGGGTGGTGAGGCTAGACACAGGACCCAACTTAATCCACGTACTGTTGAAGTCTGTGTTTTCCCTGCCTTTTTCATTCAGTTTTCTATGGTGGAAGGAAGTGTTATCCATCAAGGAACGAAGGCTCTACTTTGTTTCAGCAGCTCTTACTCACCTACCTTCACCATCTCTTGCAGACAGTATTCCCATCAGAAAGCTATTCTCCATTTCCATGTCCTTTTCCTGGTCGTTATGCTGCTAGGCCTTGGCATTGTATGAGCAAAAGTGCTTTTTTCTTGTTTTTCTTTTTTTCTTCTTGTTGAAGTAGTATGTGTCCCACTCCTTCTTTCCTCAGTACTGCTTCTGACACAACATACACAGACCTATGGTTAAAGTAGATGTCTAGGTTTTACGACATCTTCAGTTTCTTGCTAGGTTATGTGTTTTGCCATTCTGAAGAAGAGTTTAGCTACTCACAGGTAACACTGTAACTGGGGCATTTATGTGAGATGCAGTTGAGTCCTTGCTCTGAAACAGAAAGAACTTGGACCTGAGGTTGTCTGTCTCTCATGAAATGGTTAATAGATAGCCTGCAGCAGGGCTTTTTTCTTTCCTGAGAAAAAATTCTAAACAGAAGTTTCATTGTACCCTCTTCATTCCAAGAAAAACATCTGGAGTCTAAACCCCCAAAACTTCCTATTGAATATAGTAGAAAGATTTCTGCAGAATAATTCAGAATTGATTCTACTGGTAACGTCTTTGCAATGGGACGCCAAGACAGCCAGCAGGTCCTTTGGATACTACTTGTGTTGCTGCTCTCTAGAACAGGCACTACAGAAGGATTTATTCCCCAAAATTAAAGGCTAGCATGGAAAAGCAGAGTTCATGGGCATGATCAGAAGCCTAGTGTATCTAAGCCCACAGCTCCATCACCTTGGCAGGCATGCGAGATGAATAAATATGATACCAGCCTGCTGCTACTCAGCAGAACTTCTTGGCGTAAGAACATCAAGCAGGAGTTCCAGTCTTCTCTGTCTGATGCTTGTTGTTAGCCAAGACACATACACAAAGATTTCTTCTTGTTTCCCCATTTCAGAACTGCCAAGACAGATGTGAAGGTCAAAGGAATGACGCTGCAGTGACGTGGCATGCCTCCGCTCAGTGGGCACACATAAAAAAACCTTATTCCATAGGGATGGGGAAAAAAGGGGAATGAAAGTTATGTGGTTTTTCTTTCTACTGGGTGCCAGGAGCTATATTTTTGTTGCAACTGAGACAACTTTAGAGAAAGGCAGGAGAGAAGTAGTAGCAGTAGGACAAGACAAGATTAACCTGCAGAGAATGGGCAAAGAAACCACAAGGTGAAGGTCAACAAAGCAGGAACAAAGGAAGGGGAGAAAGAATAAAAGCAGAAGGAAATAACCCAAACAATTCAAAGGTGGTGGCAAAAATAAAGAGGAGATAAAGTATTCACTGAACAGACATAGAACGGAAGGCAACCACATAGGTCATCAATTCCAGCCTCCAAATGCTACAGGCAACAATGGAATAGATATTGAGAAACATCCATAACCTCTGCTTCAACCCCCATTCCAGTTCGAAGTCAGACAACGCCGCAACCTTACAACACTTGATGCAAAACAGCAAATGCTGCAGTGGCTATAACGTGTCCACCCAAGACAATGGGATGGATGAAGGGCCTTGGGAAGATCTTAGGCTCATGCAATTGCATGCAGGTGTGCTCACTCTGATATTTCTTGAGAGTGGATCGTGCTCCACAGGGCTATAAGGGAAAACTGGATGAGCAATCACTAAACAATCCTTGCTCTTCAAACCAGAAGAAAATTCTTTCCCGATCCCACATCCAATCAATGCTTTTAATTCAAGACATATCAGTCAAGAGGTACCGCTAGGAGCACCAGCATAATCCACCTACTATCCTGTCTTTAGCCTTGGCCAATTTCTTGTTTGGGTAATTTAATGCTTCAAAGGAAGATCAATTTGCCCTCTCCCCAGTCCTCACTCCTCCCACCCTTACATACACATCCAAGAGAATAAAGGACTAGGAAATGAAGGGACTTCCTTCTTTACCCCAATAGTGGTCAGTGGGAGCTCTGAAGCATGAAATTAATTAATTAAAATATAAATGCAGTGTAATGCCTCCTATGAACTCAGAAAGCTCTACTTTTTAATTATTTAAGTTCCTTGCCCTTGTTATCCTGCATGGAAGGCCAGAACCTCATTCCTTTGAAGTTTAGAAACCTTCTCCTGATTTCCAAACTAATTTATACTCATCTGATCTTTTAGCACTGCTTTTCTTCAGCTGAAACAATTCTCCATCCTGGTATTTACAAAGAATGTATTTATAAAGAAAAACTGTGCTCTTCATCTTTCTTTTGCTAGTCTAACTGAGCCTCCCACACACACATTTTAAAGGTCTGCCACTTTCTCTAATCATTCTCACAACTCTTTACTATACGTCACTTTCCATTTTTTGATCAGAAGTGACCCAAATTGGTCACAATATTTTGAGGCCTCCTCAGTCCCTCATATCAACGTACTACTAAAATACTTCCCGTGCTGAAAATACCCTTGCCTGATACATCCCAGAACTGCATTAATCCTTTTCCATGCGATGTCATATTCCAGCAAGAAGGCAAAGAAAATGTGAAGCAGAAAAGGCAGATGCTGAACAGAGAAACAAAAGCATCCTGAGGAACAACAGGCAATCCTGGAGGGAGGAAAAAAAAAAAAAAAACAACCCGACTGCCCTGCAAATGTAAAGACATAATCAGCTTTGTAGAAAAGGTAATTCAAAGAATGATGGAAAGTCAAGAAGCTGAGGCGAGGCACATCTGTACCAAATCAGAGCGTGCCAGCTTCGCACGACCACTCAGCCTCGTGCCGAGCCTCTGGCACCGCGTGCTGGCAGCATTTTGGCAAAAGCGGGGCTGGCAGCATCACGCCGGCACGGGGGGAGGTTCTGGTGGCAAAGACAGGACCAGCGTGTCTGTCTCGTGAGCCCTGAGCAGGCCCTTTGCAGCACAGCCTGCACGTTGCCCCCCCAGGGCACGGTATGGGGTTTGAGTAATTTAAGAGTTAACACCCCCAGCGCGCTTGTGTGCGCACGCATGTGCTTTACGTGTGTGCAACGTACAGAAGTACAGTGTCTTTCCTGAGCCCTAAAACTTTAAGGCTCATATTTTTTTTTAATAAAAATATTTCACCGTCCCATAGATATGCACATCTTGTCCTTTAACCTGTGCAAGCATATAAAGGAAGATCTCCAAGTGCTTTAAGGATCTTAATGAGAAGTTGCAATAATCCCCAGGCATTAAGTATGCTTAAGTATCTTCTGTGTATCCCACAAGGAGGAAAAGTAAGCCCTGCACTAAGTTGCCTCACACTTTCCATAGTGAAACGTGATTATGTCTTTTTTTTTTTTTTTAGTTATTATTTTGAAGAGAAGCTTCAACACTGAAGCATTTTGCAGAACTTTAAAACAGAAGTTGGGGAGGAGAGAAAGCTCTCCATTTTGCTGTTATGCAGTGAAGCTGATGGGGTTTGTCTTGTCAAAAGACAGATATATAAATAAATAAAACCTAATACGTTTTCTCATGGCTGGTTTGTAGAGCAGCACCTTTGTTTCTGCCAGTGCAGAAGGAAACTCAGCTTGCAGCAGACACGCGATATGTCAACTCATTTCCATTGTATTGGCAAGAAGCAACACACACAAGACAGATTTATCAAGCTATCTGATAGTCTAAGAGCCAAGAAATCTTCTTCCAGCTCTCTCCCTCTCCTCTCTGCTTTCCTCCATACACACACATGCACAAATAAAGGCAAATCTGCCACTCCTGCAAGCATAACACTGTAAAGTTCTGCAGTTTTATTGTGGGTGTGTATCATAAAGCATCCTTATCTGTTATCTGCTTATAGAGGAGGCTTTGGTATGTTATTTCAGAGTAATAGCTGAGAGCGAGTTAAATTGCATTAACCTTTAAAGCTGGCATTAATGGGTAACCGTGTCAAGAGACTATATTACTGTACAATTTCCTTTTCCTATTCTTATGCTGGCTCTGCTTTTAGAGTTTGGTTTGGGTGGGGGGGTTGTGTTGGGTTTTTTTTTTTGCTGTTAGTGCCAGGCTTACATCACAGACTTTGAGCTCTGAGCACAACACTCATACTCTAGGGAAGCACTCAGCTGGGAGAAAAGTAGGACTGGCTTTTCCTGGCCACTGACAGATGACAGGAGAGAGGGCAGATTCCTGTGGCAGAGGCTGTGCATCTTGTCCCTTGACATAACCCACATGCTCCACACCCACGATTTCCACCTGCAATAAGGTGAATTCAGGGCTAGACTGCACTCAGCTGCTAGGTTAGGACTTGCTGTTGGGCTCATCACTGCAGCACTCACCACACATGAGACAAGTCCCCTCTTACTGCTTCAGGAGGTTGTCAGCAGATGGGTGGGAAAGAGAGACTTTAGAACTGAGGTTTTTCGATGTGGGGGCTCAAAAGTAGGAGCTGTACTACGTTCTCTGTTGCTCTGACAGGGAAGACTTCTGCAAGGTATTCCAAGTGTGCAAGCCCTATTTAACCGCAGCTTTCCAAGAACAGGGACAGCTGGAGCTACTCCAGATCTATTATGGTGTAAATGGAACTGGAACGTGGCCTACCACTTATCAGATATTCTCTTCTATGTATTAATTATACATGTAAAAGTCCTGTATTTAGGAATAATCGCAATAATTTATCACTCTCAGAGAACTGTAATTGCAAACACAACATAACCATTTGTCAGCTGTTTCAGATGGAAAGGAGTAGGCTGAGAGAAGGCAGCAGCTCTTTGATCACATTTTGATTGGGAAAGTCTCTTCATTACAGGTTTGGTTTGTGGACCCTCCTCCCACTCAGAACCCTTCAAGCCTCCTTCACAAGCTGTTTATCCAAAGAATACCTGCGCTTGACTCCGCTCCCATCAAAGTCCCTGCTGAGCTTTGGAGGGAGAGCGGCAGGACAACGCTATGAAGGGACACAACGTCCCCACACAACAGAGGCCACGTTTCTGAAAATACACAGCTGGCAGAAAAGGCAGTCATCCTCAAATCCCTCATAGACTGGGAGCCTCCAGATACGGCATTTGGCAAACCTACCGTACCAAAAAGACCTTTCTCAGGGCAAGGGGAAGAGGTCCAGATCCAGTTTTAATAAGAGCAGACGTACCTACTCCCTAGACCTCTACTTCCAGGACATGCCTTGGGTGATGCGGAGAGGTGTGTGATACTTGGCTGCCATGGAGATAAGTACAACAGAAGAGCATAAATAGAATAGAACATGTTTTGTCTTGAAGTGCTGTTGAAATGAAGGTGCATGTTAAATACAGAGACACCAGAGTGTCTTGCCAAAAGCTAATATTAATAGTTTACATTAACACCGCAATTAACACACAACTAAACTAAGCACTTTTTTTCTTTTCCTTGTTTCTTAAAGAAAGCCACAACCGATTGCTTTGAGAGCCTCCCTTGGGAGCATACGTGCTGTGCTACCCTTTAAAATGGAGCTCTGCAAGCCTCTTCTCCCTGGCTGAGCAGCAAGGCTGGGGGGGGCTTCCAGACCCTGGGGTGCACCTGGCTTTGTGCTTTCACACTAGCCTTTATTTGTCACCAGGGTTGTGCTCAGTGTCACCTCTTTTTGCCATCTCCTCGGAGAGGTCTGCTACAGCCCCGCTCTAGGCAGCCACGTTCCCTGTCTCCAGCTGTAGGGATTTGCCATCACAGCACAAGTCAGCAGGATGGGCAGCAGCAAGCTGGGAGCCTGCACGTCATTTAGGACTGGTCTGGTACCCTGGGGTTATGGGCAGCTCTCTAAGTGGTGAACTACTGACCTGGTTTTGCCTGCATGTGTCAGTACACAGCCCTAAAGGAGTCTATCCAAAGCCCTTAAGAATTTCACACAGCAGAGATTCACCCTATTCATTTCAAAAGTGCCAGTTACAAGCCTCAGGGCATCAGAAAAAACCCAGGTACAGACATACTTGTACACCAGTAAGCCCCTGCTGGGGGGGGAATGACCTTGGGCCTGCAGCCCTACAGAGGTTTTTGAAACATGTTGCATTCGGAGCGGTAGAAAGGATGTCTTTCTCCCTAAGGAAAGTAAAGGGGAAAAATGACAATCATTGGTAGGAATGGTGTTGATTCTTCTTAATGATAAATGAAATGAAAATTTGGATGAGAATGATGGATGCCACCAGTCAGAGTTCTTGTTACAGCAGCCAGTGCCTCTTTATGTACCCATCTCATGAAAGTGACAGAGATATTTAAAAAGAAAAAAAAAAAAAAGAAATATGCTAAAATTAAAATGGAGACGAAAAAGTCATTTCACACATTTAATGGCATAATGAAGTCTTTTAATGTAATTTTCTTTACTCTTCTGATTACATATTCACAAAGAGGATCTTCACTTCCATCTTTATTAGGCACTGTGTTTGTCATCATTATGGGTTAAGTATTTTCATAAACATTTGATGAATATTAACCATTTAAAATAAAAAATAACAGTTTACTCTCACTGCAATGACGGCTGCACATGGAGATATTAATATTAGAACAAGTGACATAAAATTACACCCCCCTGCAGCCCCGTCCCTGCATGCAAGGAAGCAGTGCGGAGGCTGGGAGAGATTCTCAACCTAGTGAACATGCAGAGGGGCTTGCAAAGCGGGATCCTGGCTAGTCCTGCAGCCAGGGCTGACAGTGATCCCAAAAGATTACCAAACCTCCCGGTCAGACTTGGTGCTTCTGGGGCCTTTCTACAGGTCTCAAAATAACAGGCTGCTTCTTTGCTGCTTTCCCTACATGACTGCATTCTTCTCCTCCCTGTGCTTGCAAGGGGCTAATCCAGCCCAGGCTTCAGTATAACGTCCTGGTTAATTTATATGTTGTCTCTAGCTGGTGCAAATGTCCTAGCAAATGCATTTTTAAACATGGTCTGCTCTCTACAGCAGGGGAATGGCTTGCTAAAACAAACAGTTTCAGAGCCAAGTGCCGCAGAAAGAGGAGGAGGAACGAGCACCACAAAAGAAGATCCACCGAAAACAGGTTGCTTGGACTTAGGTAAAAACATAACCCGGTTAGTCTGTTTTTAAGTAGAGCAGAAAAATGCAGGCATAACATTTTGGGTCGATAAGAGCATTAGTTATGTTGAAATTATAAATATATTTCATTTTGATCCTCTATTTGTATTAAGAAAGGTTTATTTCTCAATGACTGGCTCATTTTTAAAAAGGAAAACGATCACGTGTACTGCTTGAACGTTGTCTAACCTCCTTCCTCCACCCTGGTGCTCTTTTGTTTGCACTTTTATCCATTCCCCTTCCCCCAGTCAACAAAATAAAAACATCACTGATGACATCCTAATTTCAAAGCATCACATGAAAGCTCATTTCTGACAGAAGGCTATTGTAGCAAAAAAAAACTGACCTGTTTCCCATCAGGAGGCACCCGTGTTCCTTTGTTTACCCAGAGGAAAGAGAAGGCAGCTGATACCCTTGGGGACCTTCCCACCTGTAAACCCATTTTAGGCAGCAGGCACTGGTTCACTCTTCCCCGTGAGTTTCCATGCCAGCGGGAACTTGTGCCGAGAGTAAGATGCCATAGAGCAACTCAAACAAACAAACAAAAAAAACAACCAAAAAAAAAGAAGGAAAAAAAGAGAAATAGGTGAGGGGAAAAGGTCCACCTGCGGATCTCATAGCGCCTCTCCCCACCTCCCCGAAGTGCAGAGCAATATTGCCAGTGCTGTCAAACGTTATTAGAAGGGCCGACGTGGGAAGGAGCGGACGGTTACTCTCTGTTGCCTTCCCAGCCATAAACTGGGTCACTTTAATTAAATCCTGTAGGTAGGGGGTCTGGAGTAGAAGCGTAAAGAGCCCAAAGGCCCAGTTCAAAAGATCCTGACTCAGCCCTGACTGGAGAGGGTTAACAGAGGAATTACTGGTGGATGTTTAATTAGGATTTGAGCGATGGGGATCGAGCATTAGACTGGGGTTTGTTTAGGGCTCATGTGTGCTCAAGCGCCGAGGTAATTTCACATTGTGCTTTGCTACGTCCTTCGTTACTGGAGCTAGAGTAAAAGCTCCACCTGGGGACAGCAGGAGCCTGCCTGCTTCCACAAGGATGCTACCGGCGAGGATTTGCTGGGAGAGCAGGGGGCCGGGAGCGCTCATCCCTGGAATTAACTTCTCGCTTGCTCCCCGGCTGCAGCCCTCGCACTTCTCTTCCTTCCAGCACTTCACGCCTCTGATTCCCCGGTTCCATGGGGAGCCGGGCACGTGCTGTGCAGGAACAGCACGTAATTGCCGGTCTGCAGCAGGGATACGGAGGAGAGGGAGGCGAAGGGAAGAAGGAAAACTTGAGCCAAAATCTCCTGCCACCCCCTGGCCACCATCCATGGGAGAGACCTGGTGCCTCAGAGCTACGCGTGGATCTGGACCACGTGCAGCCTCGCTGCTGGTTACCCAGCATCACGGGATGAGGCAGCCGCCCCCTTGCACCGCGATCCCTTCCAGCATGTGGCAACTCGCTAGTAGCCAACATGATGCCATCCCCAAGCCCAGCACCTCACTCTTCCCTGCCGTTGCCCAGAGAGGCTTTTCTGAGAAAATAAAATCAGATGTGATTGCCCGCCTCAGTTTGAGGCTGCTTTTCCAACCTCCCAGTCTAATTTGCATTGTCTCAACTGACTGCTGTCCCAGGAAAGCTGCTGAGGTCACTGGTACAGCACGACCAACAAGGAGGCAAAATGTAGCTCCTGGGAACCACTCACCCATCCTTGTCTGGGATGGATTTCAAAATCCTGAACAGAATTTTGCAGCTTGGTATAATGTTTCAGTGCCAGGCCTGAGGTGTAAACCGCTATTAAGCCTCAGGGTTCCGGGTTCTGTGAAGCAAATGGATCCTCTTCTTTCTGGCTAGTGACTTAAAATATGCACCAGGAATACTCCCAGTAACTGGGACGCAGCTGTCCACATTGCCAAGTTGCTGGCATGGCCCCTGGCATGCTTTTGGCCCAGGCCAACCAGCAGCATCCCAGAGGAGCTCTGGGCACAACCTGTGATGGAGCGTAGGCAGGGGAGCCTTTCCCACAGGCAGGGGAGCCTTTCCCACAGGCAGGGGAGCCTTTCCCACAGGCAGGGGATCCGTTCCCACAGGCAGGGGATCCTTTCCCACAGGCAGGGGATCCGTTCCCATAGGCAGGGGATCCTCTCCCATAAGCAGGGGAATCCTTTCCCACAGGCAGGGGATCCTTTCCCATAGGAGGGGAGCCTTTCCCACAGGCAGGGGATCCTTTCCCATAGGAGGGGAGCCTTTCCCATAAGCAGGGGATCCTTTCCCACAGGCAGGGGAGCCTTTCCCATAAGCAGGGGATCCTTTCCCACAGGCAGGGGATCCGTTCCCACAGGCAGGGGATCCGTTCCCATAG
>JAVJGJ010000057.1:4599992-4619111 GCA_035590215.1 Microhierax caerulescens | reverse complement strand
TTCCGTTCCTGTAGCTGGCACCTGGCAAGCGTCTCACCTTTGTCAGGCTTATGCAGAGCCCCCCCCCTCGCCCTCTCTTACATTGGAGATATTTACAGTCTTTGTTCTTTGTCGATGATTGTGAGGCAAATGAGAGATTTTCGGACCGTCTCTTACACACGGCCGGAGGACGGGACAGGACACGTGGATACACCACCGTCCTACGTGCTGCTAGATATTACCGGCAGCCATACAGCTTCTTGGGATCCAGGCATAAAACTGCCCTGACGTTGCTCGCCAGCCTAGAAACGATACAAGAGGCACAAAGTGACCTCCTGAGGCACTGAGCCTCGTGGTTTCACCACGTCGTACGGTGTCACCCCTCAACGCGGCGGGCTCATAGCACCTCACACTCTCTGCCTCTACTGTAACCCTTGAGAAGCTATGCTTGGACTGCTCTCCTCTGATGGACAGAAGCCATCTATTTCCCAGTAGCAGTTTAGCTGACCACTTTTGTGAGACCTGTGAACTTCAGTTAAAGTAGCTTTTCTCCTTCCCTCGTGTTTGACCCAATTGTGTGTTTACAGAGAATAAATGTGTCCCCCCAGTCTCCATTTGACTAGACCAAACAGGGCAGGCTCATTTCCTCTGACATGATGGGCTTGTCATTCCCCTGATCATACAGGTTGTCCAAGTTGGTGTTTGCTCCAGTTTTAATTCTTCTCTGCTGAAAATGATTGACAAGAAGGACACCGACCATTCCAGGTGATGTCTGCACTTCCCTCGTACAACCACCATGGTACTCCCCTGTGTCTGGCATGTGTCCCTCCCTTGAAACCACATCCTAAGATCTCATTTACCTCTTGCATGGCCATTTTGAGCTTTGAGCTCATAGCTGAACTGTGATTGACTGCTACAAGCAAGTCTGTCTTCTGTTTTCTTGTTTCAAACTGATAAATTTTCAGTGTACATGTGAAACTCTTGCTCACAGTGCCCGGATCTGTAGCCTTGCATTTCATGCTGCTGCATTCCCTCACATCCCTGTTAGTCCAATCTCCACAAAACCTTGCACTATATTCTGGTGATTCTAGGCATTGATGCTGCTGCCCATTAACACAGTCCTAATTTTAGGCCAAAAATCATCATTGAAAACATTGGTCTCAAGACCAAAGCTTAAGAACTTACCTAGCAATCTCCTTCCAGCACAGCCACCTCCTTCCCCTCTTTCACTAGTTCCTTACTCACCTCACAATTCTTGTGCTAATCCTCATCTTCTCTCATTTAACTAATAATTTCCCAGGTGGCACCATACCAAATTTTAATGAAGTACAGATAGAGAAGATCTACTACTTTTCCCTTGTCTAGAACATCAGTTACCTTATCAAAGACAGATATCGAGTTAGTCTGGCACAATCTCTTTTTGATAATGGCATATTGCACTATATCCCATTTTCTATTCCATGTCTTCAATTATTCTTTCCGATATAATTTGCTCTGAATCCATCTATGCCCTTGAGGCCAAAATAACAAACCCACAGCTGCCTAGATCGCTCTCCCTCCCTTTCTTAACTATGGGTACCACATTTGCTATTATCCAAGCAGAGGAACCCCCAGTGATTGGACAGATTTATTAAAAATCCCATCTACCAGACCGCCGATTTCATGGGCCAGTTCTTTCAGCGTGCTGGGGAGGGTGATTTCCTAGCATCCCTGGTTTGAGCACAGTGAGCTTTCTGAATTGCTTCCATCTTGCATGCAATCATTGCCCTTTCAGTACAGTTATAACCATTAGTCCACCTGACTTTGCACCACCACCACCCCGCACCACCCCCAGTATTTCTTCTCTTAGGGGCAAAGTATCCCTCTAGTTTAGAGCTGTGCAAATTTTTATCACTACGTACAGAGGCTCCACTTCTTTTTTTTCAGTTCTAGTGTGAAGGATCCTTCTGTTGTTTTATTTCCTTTGCAGGGACTAACTCAGTTTGACTGCTGGCAAGTCTCACTTCATCCCTGCACTTTCTGACCTCCCAAGACATACCTACCTTTGTTGCTTAATCCCTTTTCCAGGGCTGCTTTGATGTGCAGGTGGATTAGGCAGTTATCGAGTGCAGCAGACTGCTGGGGGGGGTAATAAAAGGGCTGCAGACCTATGGCATTCGTGGCCTGTGCCAAGCGCTGCAGAGTTAGCCTTGCTGCGATTGCCAGCACGGACAGGGTTGGGGTGGCTGCTACTGCTGCAGGGATGTGACCTCTGAGCAATGGGGACTACCCTCTGCTCCTCTGGATGGCAGTCAGAAAAGCTCAGTTATAGCTTTCTCCCTCATCCCCCTCCCAGTCCCGGTTCTTCTCTTCCCCTCCTGGAGGCAGGAATCTCCCTTTCACACATGCCACCACAAGCAGTGGCACAAGATGGGTACGTGCTTTTGGGTTCGGAGCAGAAACAAGGCGCCTTTGTAAGTCCTTTGGAGGTGGGGGGGAAATAGTGGCAGATCTGCATTTTGAGATTACAGTGGTTGCAGGGGTGCTGAGTGTTGGAGGGAGAGAGGAAGGCTCTTTTCTCTACGTACAGTTCCCTGAAAATTCTCCCAACTCCTTTGCAGCCTCCCAGCTCATCTTGTCTTCACTGGCCTCACACCTGCTCTGCACTGCCACCACAAATGACTCCTTTGATCCTCATATTTAGGGATGGCAGCATTCAGAAATTTGTTAATACTGTAGACAATGTGCTGCTTCTGCCCTCCTCTGTTCCTTCTAGGCTTTCTGCTTGTGGCTGAGATGTTCTTAAAGTTAAGCTTTTAAAAGAAGTTGGCCATTCACCTCCTCCAAGTTTGCTCTCTTTTCCTGGGATGAAATTCCAAATAACTGCACTACTCTCTTAAACATATTCCCACTCCTCCTCCTTTAAAGTCTCTGTATTCCCAGGTCCAGGTGAATTACTGATTTATTTACCTACACAAAGTTTGCCCTTTAGAAATAAAAGGAAACTCTCAGTTATGATTCATTCGTATTTATCCAACCACTCAGTGTGAACTGAACCATATAGCTGTAGGACTCGAAGGGACCTTGAGAGCTCACATAGTCCATCTCTGCCCCAAGCAATGATCAGCTGTCCAGACCTCCATCACTCCTGACAGGCATGTGTTTAACCTGCTCTTTTAAATCTCTACTGGCAGAGGCTCCATAACCTCCCCCAGCAATCTGTTCCTTGTATTACTCTCCCTGCCATCAAAAAGTGTTCCCCAATGTCTCATCTGAATCTCTTTTCTTGCAGTTTAAGACCATTATTGCTTGTCCTCTCTACCACAGACACAAAGAAAAGGTTATTGTCTTCATGGCAGCTTCTGCCTTCCTCATAAACCCTTTCAATCTTCTCTTCCCAGCCTAAGCAGCTCCCAGCTCGTTCAATTTTTCCTCACTAGATGTGGTTTCTACATCCCTGAGCATTCCTGGTTTTACTTGCTGGACTCAGTCCAGGAAACCTGCATCTTTCTTGAAGTGTATCATCCAAAACTTGATGCAGTCGAAGCTAAGTTGAAAAAGGATTACTTCAAGTATCTTACACATGACACTCCTGTTTATACATCCCAGTGTGATGTTTGTTTCTTTGCAACAGGTGATTTACTGTTATTGACTCACAAGCAGTTTGTGATCCACTGTAACCCTCTATAGGCTTCTCAGGAGAACCATACCTGGCCGCTCCTGTTTTGTTCTGGTATCACCAATTGCTCCTCAGCACCTTGTACTCATCTTCATTGATTCGCATCCCATTTTTGCAGATTACTTCTCCAGTCTGTCTAAATAATTTTGAATTTGAATCCTGTCCCTTGTAGCATGTACAAGCTTTTCAACAGTGTATTCTACCATTTATTAAGGCCATGCATTATTCCATAACCTAAGTCATCAGTGACCGTGCTACCCAACATGATGCAACCGGTGAATCACTGAAAACTCTTCTACAAGTACAGTTTTCCTAGCAGGTTTGAATCTGTATCAGAGTAATTTTATCCAAGCTGCATTGCTGTAGCCTGCTAATGGAAGTCTCACATGAGGCAGTGTCAAAACCTAACAAGTCAAGCTGCTTTGTCGTTATCTACAAGGCTTGTTACCTGTCAGAGTAGGAAATCAGGTTGGCTTTATACAATTTGTTCCTGACAAAATCAAATTGCCTGTTATTTACCATGTTGCTATCCAACTCATGATCAATCTATTGTTAGATCCCACATAAAGCTCTCCTGTAAAATTCTCTCTGCTAACTGAAATCAAGGCTACAATAGCAGCACTTTTGATGAGGCTTAGTGATTATTTGGTGATGAAGTCTTTTAGCCATCACATTCAAGAATAACCAGCCCCTACTTTTATTAATAGCACTTATTTTACAATCTACATTTCAGAAAATACAGCCTTCTAAACTGACTCAGTTCCTAGTTATATTTGTTGCTCTCTCTCATACATGTTGAAGTGGTTTATTATCCCATGGGCTAGAGCAGACATGCAGGGGTAACATTTTTCCAGTTCCTCCCCAAAGTGATTTAACCCAAGGCAATTCTCTTTCAGCTTTGCTGCTACTTATTTGCCTGCCATACCCTTAATGTGCATTACCCCAGGTAACTTTACCTTTCCTGAAAACCATATACCCTCCAATACCACTTAATAACAAAAGGGCATTTGGTGCTTTTCATGTTCTTTGGACTGATGTTATGCACCTTGGCTCTTTCAGTCTAATCTTGCCCATTTTCCTAACTAAACGGTGTACAAGGATTCCCCAGAATGTATCATTAGTTTCACTACTGTTCCAGTCAACATTTGTACTCTCATTTTCTTTGCATTGCATTTTTGTTTTATTCCTTGCTATACATCCACCTATTACTATAGACTCTTCTACCCAACGTTGCTTTTTCTGTGTATTAAACAGATGTAGGGACAAATATTGTACGAGCCTTTCCCAAAATTCCACTGCCTCCTAGACTAAGATCTTATTACTAATTGTGTTACCTCAGCGCCAGAAATCAGTCTCTCAGGTGTACAGGAGCCATATCTCCCTGGAGGATGGGTCTCGTTCTGGGAGACCCTCAGTGCTTAGGCTTTCTGAACACCTTCCCAATAAGACCAGCCCTGGAACTCCTACTGTCTCTGTGCACACAAGAAATCCCACCGTAGTTCACCTGAGCCCACTTACTGCTCTGAACACTCTCCTTAGATTGGCACAGGTATTGTTGACCTTCTCTGGTGGGATTCTGGCAGTAACGCCTGTTCTGGCATGAAGGTCAACCCCTGGATTTTTCACAAGATGGTCTTTAGGTCCACAGATCCTCATGGCGGGGTTCACTAGTGGGTGTACCAGGGACCAGTATATGTGTTAAGACAAAGCAAATTTGTCATCCCTGGGCTGCACCCGTAGAAGCACACACCACATCATACAAAAGCCAAATTTTCAAAGGTGGGTGAGTTGCCAAGGTGAGCAACTTTCTGTTGTGCTGTCTTCATTTGCTGATTCTTCTGCTGCGAGTCCTTCTGTTTTCTCTCATTTTCCTCTGCTAATGACCCTTATCTTTCCTTTGCAACACCAACTATGTCCATCCTTTTCCTTTCCTTCAGATTGACCGATTCTCTTCTATTCCATCCTCTGCCTCTTTCTTGCTTGCAGTCCCCAGTGCAGCAAGCCTGTTCTTCACTACACCAGCCGGTCTCATCCTGTACACACACCCTCACCCTCCTCACCCAGGGTCCTTCCATTCAACTGGAATCACGGCTCTGGAACACCACCATGTAACCACCCCTCGCCCTCGTGGAGAAATCGTCACTGAACAGGAGCGATGCTCAGGGGTAGCAGGGGAACTGGTCTGGAGAGAGGTTTGTGATAATGTGGACAGCAAAGTATGCAATCACCTGAAGAGCTTCTCCAAAAGCCTGGAGATTTAGGACATCCTTAAGTTTTAAAAGCAATTATAAATATTCTTGAGAGGAAATTATAGGCGGAGAACTTTTCTCTCAGAATGCCTAGTGTAACAGATTATTAGAAGAAGATATTTTTATTTTACAAGTCAGGGGAAAATGACACGAGAGCTCTTGAAATGTGGTTCAGTAAGGAAACCAACTTACTTGCTATATTCCTATAGCACCCGGAACATATCCATAATAATATATATATATATTAAAAAAAAAAAAAAAAAAAAAAAGATGATGAGAGAGCGTAGGAGAAATAACAGAGGGATATAGGGCCCCAGAGACGTGCTATTAAAAAAATTATATTTAGAATCTCTGAGTCTCCAAGGAACAGAAGAAGCAGAAGTCAATTATACTACCTCAAAGGGAGATTTCCAAATACCATACCTGGTGGGAAATTACACAGACTTGACCTGCAGCTGTGGCTGCAGCTCCCATGATCTTTTCCATTTCACAAGGCAACTGTGAATCTCTACCACTCCAGGGTGACAGCTTTGTCATGTAAGGTGTGAATACAACAAACATTAGCCGTGTACGTCTGGTCCAGAGATTCAATAGACCCGAACAAAATTTGGAATCTCTCTAACAGAGGAAATTCTGCAATTTCAAATTTGCCTTTGTAAAAATAAAACACCCTCAAATGTAGAGTGTCTCGAAGAAAAATTGTTCAGTTTAGGTCAATTGGAATGTTTTGTCTGCATCTGAACTTTAATGTTACATTATACTGCAGTTTCAAAGAGAAAATAAGAATCCAAGCAAGAAGTTATAAAAAAGCCTGAAACATTTCAACCTACTGGAAGTGTTGATGTGTTTTCTGAGTGAAATTTCATCAAATGGGGCACATTTCTATAGACCCTGAAGCTTTCATAAAATCAGCCTTTACGAATGAAAAATTGTTATACTTAAAAAAAAAAAAAAAAAAAAATGAAGTACTTCTCTTTTTGAGTTTCTCACCTTCTGGAAGTGCAATCATTGTCATTTATGTCACTACAGCCTTCTAGGTGTGAGTGGCAACAATCTCAGCAGTTCTTCTGGCCAGACACTCCAGAAACTACGCTCAAATTCATGTGGTCTCACACCCGTGCCCTGCAGACCGCTGCAGGTCCGCTGCCTGTCTTTAAGAGCCTGTGTAAGACACCTACAAAACACAACATCCTTCGCTAGGTTTGAACTTGCTCTGTGAGGGGACATTTCCACTGGAAACGTTTGGTTGCTCCTGATTTGGAAAAGCCTGGCTGTCCCCAGCACTCTGCTCCTCGCCGGGTGGCGGGGGGTGAGGAGTCACTGCCCCGAGCACTGCCCTGCTACAGGAGCAGAGGAAAAGGGGCCACTCAAGAGCCCCAGGGAAGATCTCCTCTTCTGATGAAGAGAAAAGCTTTCTGAAGGAGGGCGATGACAGCTGCAGCTTCCTTTGGAAGCCACTTTCCTCCCTCTGTCTCCAGGACAAGCACGGATCTGGGGTGATTCCTCTCCTTGGCTTTCCCAGTTAACCTCCACCGTGTGCCTGATGGCACTCTTCCCCTGTGTTCCTAAAATTACTCTTCCCTCTCTGTTGCGAGGTTGCTCTCGCCTACGCTTCTGAAGAGTGATAAATACATTAACAAATATAGCTGCCTATCAAACCTGGAAATCAGGAAAGCTGCAAATTCAGAAGATCAAACGCTACAAATCCTAGCTGCTGCCGTGCAGGAGTGAAGGGCTTTGAAATACAGCGGCTGTACTGGATAGTTATCACCTGGGTGGAACATTTGGGCAGGTGATGTGTCAGATGTATCCTCCCTGCTCAACAGATCACATACAACCCAGGGCAAGTTCTTGAGGGATATAATCCACTGCCCGCTTTAGTCACAGCGACCTTTCTTGCTTCGTTTGGTGGCCACAGAGTCACATCCCTTATCTTCAGAGAGGTGTTTCACTTCAGGTCTAGAATCAATGAAGAGTAGCACAAAACATTGGCCCCCATCTAGTAATTACGGAGTGGACTATCAGAGAAATCACTACAGCTTGTACTCCGCTGACCGTTTGGGACTGGGAGAAGGACTAATTACAATATGGACAGTGGGATTTGCCCAAGTAAATACAGGGATATGCGCTGTAGAAATTTGCACCTAGGGAAGCCATCCTAAGCTGCCTCTGTAAGTCAGTAAAGCTCTAATCAATATAACTAATGCTGTTTAGGGTGCAGTTCATTGCATCCTAAAATAAACACCTATGTTTTATCTGCTGAAGCACTCTGCTCAGCATCCATTAACAATAATGGCATACAGGCGTCTAGCAGGGGTGTAGGATGCAGACACCTGTGTTGTAGATTCTTGTAGATAAACAAGACAAGTCCTCCCCTGACTTCTCTTCCAAACTATAAATGGGGCCCTGGGAGGTCAGCAGGGAATAGGCTTGCATTATCTGTGTACCATTTGCTGGGGACTTTGCATCTATATCCTCTCATAGCTAATGGTCTGTGCCATTAATTTTTAAGGTTAAGGTGACCTTGCAAAGCTAAATAAGTGCATTTCTCAAACAGCACACAGCCAATGTATGTATGCACACATTTAGATATTCGTGAAAGAAATTAACCCTACCTCTCTAACTCATTTCCCACTTTCCTTTCAGTGGCAAGATAACCCACTTAAATAGAGTTCCCAACCTTTCTACAGGCATAACACAACATGAAAAAGATGGAAAAACCCAAATCATTGGTTCCTTTCCTGTTCGTGGAATAAAAAGAATAATTATTTCCTTATTAAAACAAAAATTAAATATTTTCTAGGCTTTCATCCTTTTTTGTCTTCATTATACCACCACTTAAAATAAAAAAAGAAACATGAAACTTAATAAAAATAACCCCAAATTGATGCAAACAGGATAATTGGCAAGGCGTGAAAATACTGCTCGTATCCTGGAGACAGCCTGCGCTGTCGGTCGTTTCTTAATTTTCACTCTATTAAGGTAATTTCCTGTGACTGTGGCTTTTTTTCCCGGCAGCCATTCTCACACACCATCATCCCTGCCTTCTTTGCTGGGTGGAGGTGTGTGGTTTGGGGCTGGGTTTGTCCAGATCAGGGAAGAAAACCCACATGTACCAGGTCCGTTTGCCAGAAGTCTAGAGGCAGACGAGCCAGTCTCCGAGTCCAAGGGTACGGAAGGGAGTAGTGAAAGTAAACTTCTAAATGTAACTTCCACATCACACTAATATCTGTTCAACAGCACCTTTGTTGGATGTCTCCTACCAGAAGCCAAGGTTTAAGGCAACACTGCCCACTAAAAACTTGGCCATTCTACCCAGAGAAGTGTCTGCATCGCCACCACCCACCCCAACTTGGACTCAGATCGGCTTCCAAACTTACAACAGACGCGTAACGGTTTGTAACCAGGCTAAATCTGGAAGTATGTGAGTTTCTGTGGCCAGACTGACAGCCACATGTCGGTTTTCTTCGTTGCTTAGTTTCTTCCCTTGCTGGTGACACCTCTCCCATGCTCCTCCTTCGGAGCAGGAGATGTTGGTACAATCCATCAAGGCTATCAGATGTACCTGCCATAGGATGAAAGTACCCTGAGGAATTTTATAACTAAATCTAGATTTTGCAGAGAGCTGTCCCAGCTTGACATGAACAGCATGTCTTCAAATATGTCAGGAATGACGTAAGGCCAAATTAAACTGATTTCAGAACCATAATGAAATTCTCATATTAAATAAGTCTAAAACTCTGACTGCTCCACCTGAAATCATTTTAGAAAGCTTTGGAAGTCTGGGAATGGAAAATGTCTTTGGCCTCTCACCTTTTCCATTTTTCTTCTTGCTTCCAGCCAGAACTAAATATGATAGTGTGGAAAATTGTAACTGGAAGTAAGAATTATCAGATATTCTCAAACTAAAATTTGCTGCCTGTGATCAGAACCTGGCATAGTAGAGCAGGCAAAGTGCTCTTCCACCACTTGTTTATTCCTTCACCTACGACACTTGCTGTTCCCCTCTGTGCATGTGTTTGCATGTGTGCATGATTTTACAATTACTTTGAAAATCCAGATTATTATTAGTAGTAGTAGTAGTAGTAGTATTTGTAGTAGTATTAGTATAATTATTATTAGTAGTATTTCGTTGTTATAATACATCATTATTATTTTATCATTGTTATATTATTATTATGTCATTATTATTTTATCATTATTTTTTTTTTTTTTGTTGTTATCATTATTATTTAGATGTCTTGCAAATACTTCCCAAAAGTATATTGGAGTTATACACACACTTCACTGGAAACGAGGTATTTCCCACAATACTTGTCTTGTGTTCACCTTCACCTGTGCCCAGAGAGAACTGATTTACAACCTGGTATTTGTGGTATAAACCTCTGGTGATGGACTCCAAGCTACTCTCTTTCTTTACCAGCTTTGTTCATGAGGAATCTCTCAGCCTTTGAGCCTTGCATCGGTGATATCGGCAGCCCACGTTCTCTTCTGAACCGCTGACAGGCATGAACCAGCCATGCTGATACTGCCGAATCCGATTTGTTTTAGAATTATTTGTTGTGTGTCGTTAAGAGCAGGCGTGCTCTGGATGATGGCCCACAACAAGAGGAGGAGGAACTGGGTTCCACAAGCAACTCTTGCCACAGAGAGGAGATCCAACCTCGCAGCAGGTACTTTATCTCTCTGCCTCCTTTCTGTCCTGCACAGCAGCCCCCAGTGAAAGCTCACTGCCTTTCCACAGCATTTCCAGTTTCGTAGGTCAAAAATACTAAATAAGGAGCATGTGTTTGTTTACAGTATTGCCCAGTTCTCTCTATTCTTGATTTTCTGAGGAGCCAAATCACTTCCACACTCAGGGTTATACACAACTGACAGATTAATACTGTAGGTATGTGCACAACGTACAGCAGTGCAGACCTACGCAGAGCAGCCTTACAGAAATTGCTTTAGGTTAGAGAAACAAGTCTAAGCGTGATGGGGAGTGGAATAAATGAGCCAGTGAGGAGGCAGGTTCTTTCCTTACCCAAGGTTTTAGAGGTAGCACAGAGGTCTTTTACTGCACCACATTATGGTATATCACCCGTAGCCATCCCTTCAGCTCCCTGCTCTCCTCCGGGAGGTTCCATCCCTTTATGCATTTTTATCAGCAAGGACTAAACCCATTGCAGAGAACCAGTAAGGCTTTAGTAGGAGGAACTCTGTTAGCATCCTAATGAAACTGCATGTGGGCCGTGGTCTTGGAGTACAGACCACGTGGTCCTTCGTTTCTACTGGGCGCTGGGAGAGAAGGTCCAGTCCAGCTGTGCACTTTTAAACAAGGAGCTGGTGCTTGTTTGCAGATGGATGATTTCAGAAAGAGAGGAAGGAATTTCTGCATTCATCATTTGGTAAACTCCCATTTCCTGCTATCCTTTGTATCAGCAGTCACGTGGATTTACCACAGGTCCTGGGATCCCAGGTCCAAAACTTCCTAACTGGTCCTTCAGCCAGTGAATAACACAGCTCCCTGCCTCCCAGTACCTCTGGTCTGCACCTACTTTGTACTGGTGATGACCACCAAAACTGTGAATAGTTTAGGACTCAGCAGTCTGCAAAGAACACTTGAGAATGATTGTCATGGAGCTAATGCCTCCTACACTTCCCAAGGAGCAGCTCTGGGCCTTTAGCAGCACTTCACTTTGGGAGTTGCTGCTTCTGATGGATTCTCAGAGCTGCAACTTAGCAACTTGTTTGTAGCAGGAGCAAGAGACGTAACTCAGAAAAGAAAACTGGAGCCATCACCACTCAGTGCAGATCCAGGGCTTGAGACTGTTTGTCTATTTAGTGCAACCACACTAATTCAACAGACACAGTAGTTACCAGCTCCCTCCACAGGATTCCCTTTGGGTCAGTCTATAGCAATTCGCCCTCTGGTCTGCTGGAAGAGCATCAGCCTCTCCAGGAAAGCACGGTCACACCTCGGTGGAGCTGCACCTGGAGGGCCAGGGCGAAAATTGACCAGAGACTCAGGAGCCTGGGAGACACCAAACTAGATCTCTGAGGCATCCGACGAACACAGCAAGCAAGACCTAACGCAACCCAGCTCCACGGGTGCAACTGTGTGTCCCCAGATTTTGCACTGACCTTGTGGGTGGCTACTGTCATTTGGAAGTGCTGAATGTAGAGCAAAGGCAAAAAGAGGAGGTGAAAGAGGAGGCGAGGCAGAAGGGCAGAAAGCTGGCAAGAAAATAAAAGGCTAGAAACACGCCCCAGAACGGCTGTGGTGGCCTTTTTTTTACAGCACCAAGTTTGCAGAGTTGCTAGAGCAGGAAGAAGCAGATCCACACAGAAGTGTGAAAGGGGGGACCTAAGGCACTGACAAAGCTCCTGTGTTCACTGCACAGCATGTGACAAGGGACAAGTGACGAGTATGGGTGGCTCCTGAGAACCACATGCCAACCTCCCATCCTCCTACTGCATTTCCACTCCTTCAACACCAACAGCCTCCAAACCCTCCAGAAGGCCACACCAAACAGATCAGCCTTACCAAAGACCAAACCACACCAACAACTACTCACGGCCATAGAACAAGAGATGAAAAGACTGAGAGCATTGCCCGGGTGGTAAGTCCCAAATGAAACTTAGCAGAGAAGTCAGGAGATGCTCAGATGGTTCTCAGACAGAGGTCCTGCCTCAGGCTGTAGGAGAACAAGAAACATAACCATGGACAACTAATAAAACCTGTTTTCCTGTGTTAGCATGCCATAGCTCCCTAACTTTCTGCAGATGAATTGTCTGGTTTTCCTTTTTATTTTCCCTGTCTCCATTTCTGTCCTGTATTTCACATTCACTCTATTTGTTTTTCATTTACCTTATCCCCAACTGCCTTTTCACCTCTTTTTTTTTTTTTTTTTTAATAGCTGTTTTCTCTTTCTCACCAAACTCCCTGCTTTTCTCTTTCCTAAGGGGAGCATGGACTGTGAAACATCTGAATTAAAATGTGTGCACATCTGATGCATGCAAGGGCTTGATATGAGGCATGAGAAGTTTGCCATATCCCCAGCAATTAGCTCTTTGACTGCCATCATTAGAGCAGCAGGATTTTCTTCAAGAGGAAGTACATGGTACAACCAGCACAGTTAAGGGAAATTAAATGAATTTGGGATTGATAAAAAACCCACACAATCAAGTTCTGCAAGAGTGAAGGGAGATGTGTTTTTGGTATGCGACCTGACTCAAATTGCTTTTCAGCACTGAAAGTAAAACACATCCCATTTACAAAACATCGTGGGGAAAAAATAAAATACCAGAGAATAATGTATCCTGGACAACTAACGTTTCAAGACATGAATATGGAACTAGTGCAAATTCAAAAGAGTTCTCTCATTTCATACAAACAGTTAATTGCTGGCGTCAGGGAGTAGACCAAACAGCATTAAACAGAACTGTCTACTTACTGAAATTAAATGAAGTGGAAAGAAAACAAAAAGTGAGAGGGAAAGACAGAAAAGATGTATGTGTGTGTATATATATATATTAACACCTGATAATGAATGGAATGCCGTAGATTAGAGATGAAGAGCTCCATTCTGCCAAGAGTTACACCAATGTGTAACAGCAGACAGAGCTGCGCCCAACTGATGCCGCAGGGATTTTTGCTGACCCCCTGTAAAGCAGCGTTACTGCTGTCACCTTGTATTCATTTTGTTTTCCCCTCCCTTGCCCTCCCCCAGGGCACAAATCCCTGAATCAGCTGTACGCGCTCGAGGCATTTTGCCACTCCACAAGCAAAATGGGGAGCTCTTGAACGCTCTTATGGCAGCCGTCCCACATCCCGCTAGTATATTTCAGCTGTCAGGTGGATTAAATATCACCCTTTAAGCAAACTCATGAAAATGTAAGAGCCTCACCATTTTGTCTTTCTCAAGATGAGTTTGCTGTCTCAGGCTAAAGGTGAGCGAGAGGCAAGTTTACATCATTTGGACCCATTAAACACCCAGTGATCTAAATGCCAGAGATTCAGGAGTCCAGCATCCAGCGAGTGACCCAGTAAGGGTCTTTCCAAAGGATTCAGCCCCTAGTAGGTGCTGGCAGGAGGCAGCCAGGTTTCTGGAGGCTGCCAAACTTTAAAGTGCTAGAACTGCAAGTGCTGAGGGCTTCTGAGGACCCTGCACAGCTCAACTACTTGGAAAACAGCAGTGCCTGGAAGCTCGTGCTGACCAGCAATCATGTGCCTTTCTTTAACCAAAAAAAACGCAAAACTAGATTGTTTTGTGTCATTCTGCAGGTCCCACACTCCACACTGACAGCTCAAATGCAGCTGTCACTGAATCTGGGCTCAATTTAAGTCATTTAGATGTGTAAGTACTTGATTGTGCTTGAAAATCAAACATTTAAATCTTCTAAAAGGTCTGACTTCAGGTGACAGTGAGAACTGCCAGTATGGGAGCAGACACTCCAGCTGAAAATTTGGCCCTTTGTTTAAAAACTTTTTCAGACAAGTCCAGAAAATTCCAGAGATGATGGGAAGGTTAAATGCCTGCGCCGCGTTGGGATGTTCTGTTTCAGTCTAATCACTCAGGGATTAATCATCTGCACAGTTTCTAAATGCTGCCCAGACAAGTTGCTCCGTGCCTGCAGGAGCTGGGGAGTACTTTAAAAAATTGCCTCAGTACTGTCTCCAACTCAGCATCCAGCCGTGAACCTGACATTCTCCCCTGAGCCAGCAGAAGTCCTCAAGGACATCACGTTCCCCACTGCTGGAGAGCGAGCCCGTGAATGTGACAGCCTCCTGCCACCTGCCACGGGCCTGCCCGGCCAAATCAGGCTTTGACATTAGTCTGCGGTGAGATGGGGTTATCTATGTCCCGAAGGAAAGCGAGACGCACTTGGAGTTACAGGCTTACCGTCTCGGAATCTTTCTGCTTCAGCTGATATATTGTCTAAATCTAAAACTTATTTAAAAACCTGTCTGGATGCGACGGCTTTTAATTAATCTTCTCTTAGTTTTTATACTATATAGTACCTTGAAGACGCAAGATCAATCACTGCTGTATTGTAATGTAGAATTGGGAGACAGAAAGATAAATGAGCTATCAAGTTTAGCATTTTGATAGCTAAGTTTAATTTTAACTAGCTCAGGAACATACTGTAGATAGGTGGATAAAGTCATGAAATGGAGCACTCGCCTTTAGGACCCAAGCTAGGGTCCATCAGAAAGGAATGGAAAGAGTTCCTTAATGTCTGGTCAGTCTCACACAGACTTTTTGAAAGAATAAACAATTGCTGAAAATGAGAAAAATCATCAAATCAAACATCAAAAGTAAAAATCGTGCGAGTCTGATGGCACGTGACTATATTTGTCACCCTTCATCTGAATATTTTACAGCTTCCACCCTCTGAAGACTCATTCATAAAGGCATTGGAACTATTTCCAATGCATAATATTAGGCGTACGTGAGAGTCGTGGCAGAAACAGGAATCACGAGGAGGGGTAAATACAGCTTCATGCACATGATGGGAAAGAAAGAGGGAAGTTCATCACTCAAGGGTACCAAATGAGTCAGCAGCACCGAGGAATCCTGACTCATCGTTTACTCCAGCCACCAGGCTACCCACAGCACTGCAAGTACAGGAGGCAACAGGCAACAGCCAGCCAAGTCATTCATCCTTTTGAAAGCGCCTATGCCAGGACGAGGCACGTTCAGGTCCTTGTGCCTTTCATGACTCAGTGACTCAAATTCTGATGTGTTTCACGGGGTCCATCACAGGACCTTTAATTCCTGTGTTTTCTGCTCAGTCCATTGCAATGGTTCTCATTCTCATGCGTGCCGTGCATCCATCACAGTGAGGACTCCTAAGGTGCTCCACCCAGTCCTACTGCAATGACTAATGCTAATGCTAATGCACTGCACCAGTCTGTGAGGAATTTCCATCATGCATCATTTTAAGATCACATTGTATTCAACAGGACGTTCAAATTAGGGCAGCTCTGTATATGCGGTCGCTCTGCATTTTAACTCTGTCCTTTTTCCATTAGACCAGTAAAAAGGTTGAGCCAGGGAGCTAAATAAAAAGTGGCTCTCTTTCTGTCTGTGTCTCCAAGGAATTTATAAAACACCCATCACCCAAGTTTTCCACATGCTGGGTGAAAATGTCTTTTTGCCAGAGGTTTATTCTGATCCACTAGGGGAAGAATTAAATTCACAAAAAAAAAAAAAAACCAAACCCAAAGAAATGCTGAAATAAGTGCTGTCTTGTTCCATCAGATCACATGTAATGGTTGGATTTGCGTTTCTTTTGGGGTGAGGCAAACTGCATACCTGTACATGCTTTCTCATGTAGTAAAGTGAATGCAACTGGCATGACTGATAACATATATATCACCTAAATAATTCAGTTTTCAGTTACTCCTCTGCTATGATACTGATGCTCTGAGCATACAGTTAATATCACAAAGCATCCATTAATTTAACAATGGGTCAAAAATGCTGTGGCTACATGACACAAAGAACCAACCTGGTATTAATTCATTCAGCTGGTTGAAAATTTGTCCAGAACATTTGGGGGTTTAACTTTGCTCCAAAGGACTCTATATGACCTCAGATACCATCTGTCCTCTACTATATGGCATTAAGCCAGCGTTAAAAAAAAAAAAAAAAAACAACTTTAAAGCCACCTTAGGTTCTGGTTTCTGCTCTTGCTAGTTCAACAGGCAGGTACTTTTTTGCCCACATCCAATCCAGATCGAAAATGTAACTGGGGTTGATGCAGCAGGGCACAGGGCCTCAGAGTTGAGAGATGCCATTTTCTTCCCAGCTCTCTCCATCCGCTTGTCAGTGCGGGATTACGTGCAGCTACCACAGGGATTTTAGCCAGTTGGGTCCATGCTTTGGAGTGTGATGTGGCTTTGGTACTGCAGACATTCTGGGAGGACGTGTCCCAAAAGAGGGCTCGTGTTCTGCAAAGGCAGCCTCTCATTACTAGAGCCAAATGTAAAGCAAAGACATGTAGGTCAACCATTTTTAATAACAGGAGGAGAGAATGACTCTGGCCGTTTTTATGCTCTGTTTATACTTGCTTTTGAGAGCCCTCACACGCGCAAAGTCCCGTTGGAACAAGAGTTCACCGGGAGTAAATCTCAGGCCTGCAGCTTAGAACCACTTAATCACACAACAGACTTCATTTCTGGCAGAAGTAATTAACAAAGGTTCAGTCATCTAATCAGGGGACAAAGGCACCGCTCTGTCACCTCATTGACCAATCATGCCACACGAATATCGAGTCATGAATATTGACTACTCGCAGCAAAGGGTTTGCAGGTGGCTCCCAGACCAAAACACGCATAAACTGAGGCTGCAGGTCAGTCGATGCAAACCCACAGCATAAACCAGCCTCTGGCTGAGCACAGACAACTGGCAATCATGGGGGGGGGGGGGAGCAAAACAAAGCAGCAGCTGAATTTGCCAACCGCTGCAGATTCTGCCTGGCTGAGTATAAAACGAGCAAGAAAAAAGGCAGTTGAAAGAAGGGTGGGCAAAGAGGATGCTCCCTGCAGCGTCCTCCTGATAAATGTGTCCAGAGGAGAGTTCAGAAGTGTGGGAGCACTCAGGCTTGCACAGGGCATGGCAAACAGCAGTGAACTCTTGTCTAGAAGCCCATCTTGCAGGATTCCACACCATGTGCTGATCCTCCCAGACAGAGCATCATTCCTCATTCACTTCCCTTTGCCACACGCTTGTTTTGATGGGTGCCAAGCGAGGGCACTCCGCCAGAGCTGGTTTTTTTCCACCCTGCTTGGGAGCTTGGTCCCTTGCACTGTGTTCAGGCTTCCTTCTTTATACCGAGGCGAACTCCGCTCTTCTGCAGTCTAAGAACAGTAAAGGCGAGAGGGGGGGATGGCTGGGGCTCAGTACTTAGTTATCCTGGTAATCACTGGGGCAGAACTGAGGCTGGGAGCGGCCTGGGAGAATGAGAGGGTTCTCGTTCAGATCACAGCATCACACCGTGCTGCTGCCTTTGCAGTGTAATGAATAACAGCCCCATCATCCAGATACCTTTTTTTATGGCAGAGCCATCAAAAATGGGACCAAACTGAAGAGCTCAGGCTCATTCTTATCACGTAAGCCTGACTCCCCGACACACGCTGACTTCAGAAAGGATTCATGTCTTAGGAAAACAGCCCCAGCCCTGCTCATGGACTTTAAAAACCAAACCAAATGTAAGGAAAACCTGAAAGAGTTGGAGTGGAAGAGTGCAATAGTTTGTTCAATTCAAAGGGATGTCATTTAGGCAGTATCTTCCAATACCTTCCACCACAGTGATGCTAACAGAAAACTGTGGTATGACAGAGGGCAAACAGAGTGTAGAAAGCTGAACAGAGAATTTAGAGTTCATACATCCAAATACAGCAAGGCAGGCAATGAGAAATGCTAAGGCTAACCCAGTTTTGCAGTCAAAACGTTATGCAGAGAAACCGGAGAGCTGGGATTTATTGTCAGCCCTGGCACAGCTTTTATGAATGACTTGGGCACCATCAGTCCACCTTGTTCTAAATCTTGATTTCCTTAATAATAAGAGAGAGCAATAACGCCAATAAACTACTTCAGAAGAAGCAGGAAGGGCATGGTAACATTTGCAAGGTGTTCAGACACTAGTTTGACTGGGGAGACAGGAAAGGGCAGGAGAAGAGGGGCTTCCCTGGTCCTCTTCTGTGAAAATGCAGTCAAGCGTGGTAAAGGTGTGCAACTGCTCACACAGAGGCAGACAGTGTTGGGTCCACTCTGGTTGCCACTGGTCAGGGTAAAAGCTGTGGGAAAGTCCACGTGCCAGTGTTGGATTGCCAAATCTGAGGCCCAATCGCTTGGCTATTCAGCCTAGGTCTACGTGTTTATCTGAGCGAGGCTGGTGCTGGGTTATATTCAGAGCCAGGAAGGCTTCAGCAAGGAGGGGATGAGCTGAATGCACAAATGAACGTGCAAAGCCAGGAGACCAGGCCAAACTGAGAAGGGAACCAGGGAATCAAAAACCTTTCCCCTGTTTTTTCTTCCATCTGCATCCCAAGTGGAAGACCAAAGCAGAATCTGATGTGGAGATTGGAGGGTGTGTGCACCCCCGCAGCCTTTCCCAGCAATGGCCAGTATCACGCTGTGATAGTAAAGAGGTAAGTCAAGAACTTAGTTTCATAGTAAAGATGCCTGAAGAGGAATTAACCCATCAGCCTCCTGTAGGATCAGTCCTGCTGGGTGCAGG
>JAVJGJ010000057.1:4580203-4595018 GCA_035590215.1 Microhierax caerulescens | reverse complement strand
TTCACGCTGTGCTACATTGCACTATTGAACTTTTTGGGGCAAGCTGCAACGTGCTACTGAGAATGACAACAGTTAACAAATAGGGATGTTTTAGGATAAAATGGCTAATTGAGGAGTGTATTCCAATGTCAATAAGGGTAGAGGCACTGACTATTTTTACCTCCATGGAAGGTTTTGAAGGCTCTCTTAGTTTGCTACTTCAGCTGATGTCAACTAACCACATCAAGATGATGCCATGAACACAAGGGACCAAACCACCCAGATCCCAGCTTTCCTTGCAAATCAGGTAAAACCTCTGAACAGCAGGATCTGTCCTTCCCTTTTTAGTCAGCCCTTAAACAGATTTCAACTGATTCCAACAGATTTTATCTAAGAGGCAAAAAAATTGCTTGGGACCATGGAATTCTCCATGGATAGGTCCTTCAGGACTATGCAGCCAGGTGGGAATCAGTGCCTGAACGGTGCCACCCTCACGGGTGCACTATGACAGCAAGTCACAGTTCACAGGGGGACACTGTGCTGAAGGAAAACTATCAGATGTGGAGAAGGCTTGGGAAGACACGCCACTCAGGACATTTGCTCCCCATCACCCCAATCCTAGAGAGCCTTGAGGACCTTGAGTGGTCCAAGGGGAGCTAGGAAATAAAACAGAGGAGTGGAGGGCCTAGGTATTGTTCTGGACCTGGAAGAACAAAGACAAGCCCTGCAGACATCTGGAGAGTGATTCAAGTGTATAAATGTCAAACTCTCTGAGATGCCCCAGGATTGCAGAGATGCCTCTACAGGATGGTTGGATGTGAGAAAAAACCCATGGGAGAGCCCTGCCCCTCCGAGAGGCAACTGGAGTGGCTGCAGAGCTGCTCGCCTGTCTGTGGGTGTCTGTGTGGAGAAAGGCAGCCAGACCTGTGCTCCGTGGGGTCTCTTGTACCTCCTCAGGCATCTGATACTGGACTCTGTCACCAGGCAGGGTGCCAAGCTGGACACTGCTGGTCTGGTGCACAAAGACAGTGCTCGATGGCAAAGATCCCCACCCCTGATTTAAAACATTGGGGGAAACATAAGAATGCAACATGTAATTACTACATTTTGCTTTTCATTAAATGTTTCTTGCCAATCTCCCCTTCCCCCATGCACACACACACACACCCCCAAATAGAGAACTAGCTAGGCTCAGTGCAATTCTGAACAGTACCTAAATGCCCGCTGGGCTGAGGGGTCAGCTAGTTCATCAACCATATCAATTAAATGCTGGTTATTACCCTTCTGTTATAGTACAAACTAATCCCACATATCTAGCGAGCTGGTGCTGAGGTGACTTCACCCTCCTTAAACCTTGTACAATTAATTAGAGTGCAGCGAGCATTCCTCCAACTTGCAGCTCCCCCCTTCTCCCCACCACCATCGCAGCTCTGCATCCCTGTGCCCTGGTACCCCTCGCTCCTGCCTCGGAGCTCCCCCTCTACCCAGAGCCAGGGTGCCCGTTAACAGCCGTGCCTGTTTGCTTTGCTTTCCTCCTGTTATTCCAGCCCTGAGCTCCCCTCACACAGTTCTGCCTCTTATCCAGAATCTGAAGCCTCTGTCTCCACCTTTCTGAGACCCTCGCCTATGAAACCAGCTTTTGCTTGAACAGAACCAACTAATCATATTGAATTACGCCAGATTTTAATGTGGCTTCTTAACATAGACACATGCCCATAGGGATGCGGGCTGAGAACACCAAGCCCACATCATCTTTGATCTAAGACACTACAAGATATAAACCCTTGATCATACTCCTAATGCTAATTAGTCATTACCTTCCTCTTCCTAAGATATATGTGTCTAAGAACACTGTTGCTGATTTGGTCACGGACAAATTAAGCGTTGTATATGTAGTATGTAGCGGAATATCTATAAGAATCTTTAATACTGGTGAAGTGGTTGCATTGAATCAAAAATTATAAACTTTTGCAGCTCTCCTGTAATTGCTATTCAGGGAGTCATTCTAATAGCAAGCCTCCAAAAGGAAATGAGCAGCAGCATTTTTGTAATGAAAGCAAAATGTCTTCCATGAAAACCATAGCCCCCCTGTTCTTGGAAGAAGTCTGCATTATATCCCGAGTGGTGCAGACTCTGATCTAAAACCTCAGATTCTAGCCCTAAAACACCTTATTACTTCTTGTAATTTCTACACTGGAGCTCCTACCATGTAAACCAACAATTATAAAAACAATAATGGTGCAGGTTTCCCCACTCCCATTATTTTCCCTGAATCTCAGCAGCCACTATTAGGAATCACACAACAGCTCGTGTTCTTACACTACTGCAAAATGATCTCACATAATGAGCCACGTACGGGTAATTGATGGCAGCCATATAACTCATGCAAAGAAATGGATGCCTAACAAATAAACATATCCAAAATGAACTTACACTATTTGTATGTTCAGCTGAGATATGAACTGCATCTGCTGCAGGTGACAGACAGAGAGTGACAGAGACTGTCAAAAGAAAATGAAAACCTAAATATTTACTAATTTAATCCGTTCTTTCCATCTGATGGAACGTACTGACTACGTACTGGGTAGCAGTCTTAATTTTAGTCTCAAGTCTTAATCCCAGTCCTAAAGTTATGTGGGATCTAGTGTACAGACATCAGAATTACTCCACAGCTAGTTATATATGGAGATTTCCACTAGCTGATGTATAATTACTGAATTCAATTTTCAAATTTGGCACCAGGGACAAATGCATTTATTAAATAATTTCTTCAGCTGAAATTTTAGAAACTCTTACAAAGTAGACACTTAAAGATGTCCATTGAAATTCAGGCCTGGTTTTTTTTCTCATGTTTCTTTGGGTTTCACTATCTTAAATCACATATGCTGTGCACACATCACATTTCACCCAGTATCTCATCTTTACAATCTTTCAGACATAGGGCAGGTATTGGGACTTGAAAAGAAGACCTTTAAAAGTTATTTCTATCATTTTTTGCAACTGGATTTAGCCTGGCAGAGAAAACCAATAGATGTGAGAACTGTCATCAACACCATGCTCTGCTATGCATCAAGGTGAGAAAAAGACCTTTGTGCACAATGTAGTTTATGGACATTGCATTTCACTTAATGAAAGGGAGTAAAATACAGATGCTGTGTCCAAATAACAGGGTCTCCTCTTGCTTCCTTTTCAAGCATGTTGTCAGTGTAAGTGGAAACAAGTAAAACCCAGCCCCAAGCGGACCATGACTTTGTTAGAGGGGGAGGGAAAAAAAAAAAAGTTAGGCTCTTAACTGCATAGGTGCAGAAGGCTTGTAAAGATGGAGCCACTTCCAGAAAGTGCAAACTAGGGCTGGATCCCAGCTCCTTACCCATGTGAAAACAGCTGCTTTGTTTCTCCTAAGATTTTCTCTGAGGCTAGCTGCTGTCCTTCCTTGACAGGAGACATGGCCAGGGTGTCCATAAGCTGACAGCAGAAAGTGCCTGACTTGAGCGTGCTTCAGCAAACGGCTGCGGTGGTCTCAGAAGTCACCTCGCCATAGCTGCCCGCTCCCGTGCCAGCCTGCTCGCCACCGCTGCCTGCACAAGAACTTGCCTGGGCTTTAGCTGTGGCAGCCCAAACCCACCTTCACCAGCAGCTTCTATTGGCACCTTGGGCTGCCAGCTGCACTGGTTGGACAGCAGATACACCATCTCTGCTGGTTTTTGGTTCCAGAGGCAGATACACGCGGCAGCAGGCACCAGGGGGGTGGCTGTGGTGACACTAATACCTGCCAAACACCAAACACCAGACCTACCAGAAGCCCTAGGTGTCAGCCACACTGAAAGCAGGACCCAAAGTGCCTTCTGAGATCTTGCCTGCAGAGGAAAGCTCCAGCAGACATGTCAGTGGGGATGCAGAAACACGATTTAGCAGAATGAATCCCAGCACAAACACCATTATCCCCGTATGAGAAAAGGGGGCTTAGGGGCAGAGGGGTGGGGTACTGTAAACACCTTCCAGGTGACATCGGCTACCCTGAAATAGGCTCCTCATAGCCAAAAAAAATTGCACCCTGCGCAGGCATTATACCTGTCAACTTTACCAGTTTAAATCTACCTCTGCAGTCATATTAGGAGTATGTTCCCATCCAGGCAGAGTCTGAAGAAGGGATAAAACACACACCAGGAGGAGCTGGGGACACAGCGGCTGGTGACACAGGGTCAAGGGCAGAAGGGCTGAAGCACAGCTTGAGAGGAAAACTGGGGGGGAAGAGTCTGACATACCAGGGGTTAGGAGTGTGAGGGAAGATAAAATGCCCTTCAGGAGGAGGTTCTTGGGGATTATAGCTCTACACCCTTGAGCACACTGCTGTACAGCAGTCATGGTAATAATTAATAACAAGGAAATGATTCTCGCCCTGTTCTGGTCACCTTATTAAAGTGAGGATATTGTGGAAATGGAAAAATCCCAGCAGGACAGCACCTGGGATGATAGATGGATGGGATGCATTTTTAACAGAGCTCACTACATTTCAGGAAACATATTTCTGAGGGGAGAGTGGCTGCAGAGCTTTTATATTCCTCCCCTACTCTGCTGCTACCAGCTGCTATTAGGGATGGGACAGGACGAGGCGAGGTGGACCCTTGCTCTGACTGGCTGGTGGCCAATTATGTTATGCTCTGCAGCCCTAAAATTCTTGGCTAAACCAGTGACCCTGCCTATATATTTTTGATGCCATTCTCCTTTGCCCTTTGGGTTCTTACTGGAATAAGGAACAGAAGCTGTTAAAATAATGTGAGCCAAGACGTTCTTTCTGACTGTCCAGAGTGGCCCACAAATTCTGGAAAGAGATGGCGTTTGCCCTGAAGGACTCCTAGAATCCTGTGAGGCCAAGCTGTAGTTTCTTATTTAATAAGGGATGCTCTCAAATACAACGCATGAGAAGTCAAACCAGGCTTTGGGTGGGTATCCAGGTGTGGCAAAGCTGACTTGGACATGAACATGGGGCTCTGACCTACACAAATGCACAGGAGGGAATAGATTTTGGCAAGGCTGTGCTGGCCTTTTAGCCACAAACAGTCCCCCCACAGGGACTCTGTAAAGCCCAGAGGTCATTTCCCTTGTGTGAAAGCAAACCAGGATCCCAGCAAAGAAAATTTCCCATGCGAGCTTTGAGCGCTTTCTGCTCTGCCCCTGCAAATGCAGCGCCACGCTGCAGCTCCTCTTGCCAAGGCTTTTAGGTGACATGGTGGGCTAACAGAGGTGGGCCATTCACCCCGCTCCTGCTGAGCCACAAAGGACAGAGCTTTCGTAAAGATCTGTGTTACAGTTTAAAGGGGAGGGAAGAAAAAGAAAGAGAAACAAAAGGAAACCTTAGCCCTCCAAAACAATTGAACAAATATCTCCCCGGTTAATAAATAACAGGCTCGGCTGGGGAATTGTAATTGTGTGTATAATGCATCTCAGATCTACGGTATAATTACACTCTGGAAACCATTGACTAATAAAAGGCACCAGCCAGGGGAAAGGATGCCTTCTTGCCATGGGTTGACAGGCAAGCAACAAACAAGGCGCACTTTTTCACCTTCTATTCAATAAAATCAGTGTATTAAATATGCAGGCAGAACACTTCCATTAAGCAATTCACTTCCTTTTTCTTTCTCTTTTTTTCCCCCCTCTTCTCCTCCTTTTGTTTCCATCAAGACAGGGAAGGTAAAAAAAAAAGCTATATATGAAACCCCCAGCTATACGTGAGCTGTGTTTTAATGAGGCTGCATCTTGGTCCCTCTGCTATACTAAGTAAACATGTTTCTCCCCTGGAAAAGATAGGCTTTGCTTGCCTGGGCCAAAGGGAAAAGAGCTTGGGGAAAAACAGGAGGCTATTTTCTCTGTCCACACCCCTTCCTCCATTCCCACTAAAATAAAACCCTTCCTTACATTACAGAATGAATGCTTGTTCACAAAGTAATATAAGATATATAAGCAATATAAGATATTTCAATACAACTCGCAATGGATTTGTACATTTACAAGAAATCAGAGACCAAGGGACTCACTTGAAAAATCACATTTCTGTTTCTAAAACTTAGGGAATCACACCTGGATTTAAACAAAACAGCCAGCTCCTTTCCCCCAGCATGCTCTGAACCGAGGCACTTCGCATGTCTCCAGCCACTCTGGCCACTTACGATTTCAACCCTGAGCAGAGAACTGAAAAACAGGAGTTAGGCGACTATTTTGAGGCTCTGGGGAACATCTGGTGTGACGCTTCACTATGGGAGCCCCGGCATGATCCAGAAGGGATAGTGTAACAGGTTAAGTACACAAATACGACATAAACCCCTTTTCAGCCCTTCCTGGCAGCGTGGAGCAGGACAGAAGGACTGGACCACAGCCATGCCTTTGCTCCGCTGCCCGGGAGCCCAACACTCAGCTGGTGCTGCCACATCTTTGCAGGAAAAGAGAAGACACCATGAGCTCCCATGCTTCCAGCTGCCCCGGCACGCAAGGAGGAGAGCACCAACGTGAATCCTAGCTTTCTTTGCCCCTGACCCATCACAAGCCCCTAGCACAGGTCTGAGATGGATGAACACAGCAAAACAGGCTGAGCTGCTTCAGCATCCTCAGGCACCCGCTCAGCCTGTGGCAGCGGTGGGAAACGTGTGTCTGTGGGCACTCACTGCTCCTCTGCTCCTGAGGAAGGAAGGAGAAGAGAGACAAATCCCACAGACTGAGGAGTTGGGTATTAAGCTATAAACCTGCAGCCACACGCACCAAGTGGGTGAGCTGCTAATTTAGAAACCCCACAGCTGATTAGCAAGCACTTCTGGTTTCAGATGCTTCCAGCCGACACACCTCATTTCCCACCCGTGCCTGCAAGAGTGCAAGTCCAGTAATGACCCCGCTGAGCTCCCCGGGATGCAGAGCCTGGCCTCGGAACACGTGAGGGAGAGCAATTGAGCTGCACTCACTGTCACTGTCTCCCTCCCGGGGCCCAGGGAGGGAGCAAAGAGAGGAGTTGAGTTGGGAATGTTCCCTGACTCAGCAGTAGTGCCTTCATTCGCAGAGGCAGTGCTGCTGCCACTGCTAATAGGTTGTGGTAATGGAGAGGTGTCTCGCAGGCAGGACGGTGGGAGGCTGATCAGCTCCAGCAGAAGAAGTGAGGTCAGTGGTAATGAGCGACAGCGAAGAGGAATGCAAATTGCAGGAGGATTTATGGAGCGGTTTCTGCTCAGTGAGCAGATTCCAGATAAGTGGACTGTTAATAAGGCAGGCAAGCTCTGCAGCTGTGCCAGCTGTTAGGTGGGGGCTGGCATGCTTTTTTGACAGGCATTCACATGAGATAGGGTGCGAGGGTGCCCACAGCACAGACTCCACTGCACATGTGTTCCCTCACCACACACACGCAGGGGTGACACATGCACGTGCTGACACTATGCAGCGAGATACACACTTGTGCCAGGGCCAAGGAAAGCTGCAAGAAAGCAGCGATGGGTGGCAGGGGACTTCTTACTAGCACACAAGGGAAAGTTGAAAAAAAAAAAAAAAAAAAAAGCATGACTTAGCAGTCCCGAGCCCTAACCATAGCCATTTTTATCCTCTCTTCTTTTGGTCCCTCCTTCCTTTCTTGATCTTGGAATATGGTAGTGATAGATGAGTGTCTCAGCAGCCTGCCCCGAGATGAAGTGACCTGAAGAAACGCACAGCAAAGCCAGGAAGGACAAGCTTCCCTCGCCCACCTCCCACCTGCTCAGTCTCAAGTCTCACAGGCACATTGCTGCTGTGAATTACCCACGGTGGGTGTCACGGGCTCTGCTGAGGAACGCCGCTCTGGGGCCAGTCTGCAGCGTGCTGCTGATGCACTGGAAGTCCTTTTTTGTATTAATACATCAAAAAAGCTGTGGGATTTTATCACAATAAGCCTCTTGTCATCAGGAGACTAGTCAGTTACTCAGCTGTAGCCCTGCCACCCTCAGTTACGTGGTGTGGTGACACTCCAGAGCCTGCAAAACTTCCCACCGCTGGCTTTGCGCCCTTCCTCCAAGCAATCTGCCTGCCTATTGTTAGATCCCAGCCTGTGTGCTAATGAAACCTCACAGAGTAGCTTCCATGGCGCTCTTGTTGGTGGGAGCAAGTCCACCCCAGCAGAGGTGAGCGGTGAAGCTCCACGCAAAGCGCTTGTTGTAAACCCTGAGCTGGGGCTGCCCCACTGACCTGTGCTGGAGGGTTCTGCCTCAAGAAGAGCTGTTACTTATGGAGGGACCATCCAAAGGAGAGAGAAACAGCGATGGACCATCTCTAACACTGGACAAAGCAGAGAAAGGTCCCAGGCTGAGAGAAGTCCCCTCTCATCCCTGTTCTGAGCCAGCACACAGGGGTCCCATAGACAAACATGCACCGGGTGACATGACAAGGAAGAACAGGGGATGTAGACAGGGGACTGTGGGTCATTCTGCAGCAGTCACTGCGTGGTCTGTGCTATTTGCAGGACCCCAGTAGCCATGTGTGCTCCTTGGCTTCCCAGCAGCACCAGACCTCCTGGCTACATTTGGGCACATCCTTGTGGAGCAGCAGAGGGCCATGGCACTGCGCATCCACATCTCAGCAGCACCACAACAGGGGAGTGAGAGACAGGAACCAAATGAGCTAATTTCATCCTGAATACGAGACTTGACAAGTCTATTAAAAGGCTGGAGCCTACTGTGTCTCATTATGAAAAATTAGTGCTGTCCTATAAAAATACTGGAGACTTTATGTCACTTAAGGAAAGGATGTCTTGAGGATACAGTCTTTTCTTAATAGGCCCTACATCATCAAGGACATACATGCCTCAGGAGTGAGCCAAGAGGATTTGGACCTGGGTGCTGGTACCTCTCAAGTCTGGCACTTTTAGGATACTCTAGTTTTTCCATCTCTTTATGCTTGAATAAGAAGCTGGAGTAGCCATGGGTCAAATGGACCCAAGAATTATTTTTCCTTGTTTCTCGCAGCATCTCAATGAAAAACCCAGTAAGAAAAACAACAGGTTTGATTCAAACAGAAACAAAACTGTGTAAAGGTTTTCAGCAAAATAAAAGTAAATCACAACTATTTCATCTTGGGCCAGCCCCAAACTGTGTCAATCCAAATACAATGTTTTATTTCCTTCTCTGTTATTCAAGTTGCTGCCTAATTATTTTTTTTTAAATGTAGATCAGTGTTAATGCCATTTCAAAAAACAAAGATATTTCTGTGAAAAGCACATCAAAATTAAACATGTGAGTGTTTAATATTAGAAACACTACAGTCAAACCCAAGATGTTTTGACATTCACAATAATTCTTATGTCTCTTCTCCTCCCAGGTTTTTGAGGGGGGTGGTATTGGGTTTTTTGGTTTTTTTTTGTTTGTTTGGTTGGTTTTTTTTACTAAAACCCTTTGCCAAATTTCTACCAAACATCTGCCTTTTCAGTGCTCCATTCCTCTCCTCATCCCAGACCCTTCCCCACTTCTTTTAATGCTCATTAGGGGCGGGTTGACTATCTCTGTTTGCAACATTGAACCTTCTCTTGGCTCTGGGAACCGATCCAGTGTAAAGGTAAGAGAAAAAAAAATGCATTTCAGTGTCTCATCCCCAGCATCTGGGAAGGACTCCAGGAACTCAAACATGTATAATGCTATCTAGCACCTTTCTAGCTTTGCTATGACCACCGGCAAACAAGCACGTCAACTATATGGAGGTGAATGATCTATGGAAGCGCAGGGATGAACCCGATTAAGCTGAGCATCTTTTCTGGAGGAAACTGGCAAAAGAAAACTAGCTGCCCCTGCTGAAGTGCAGTAAAACCTTACCAAGAGAGCTATGGCTGTAATGGGGAGAAGGGCTGCAGCATCTCACACAGCAACAGAGGCAGGCTGGATTGGTCAGCACCCTCAGGCATCGGATCTTCACATCTCAGGGATGTTCAAACAAAGCTCAACTCAGTACATTTTTTTTCTGACCTCTTTTCTTATAATTAAAGCAAAAAGATTTCTCCTGCTAGCTACCTCTCTAGGAATGTTGTCTTTCAGACAGTCAGAGAAAGGAACACACATGACAGCTGGTAAAGAAACCAAAGTGCTTTGTCTCACGAAAGAAAATACAAATGAGCAATCTGAGTGCCATCAAACCTGCTGTGAGAAAAAAAGAGAAAGAGAGATGGAGGTAGGATCAAATCCCTTGTTAGACCTTAAGCTCCCTGGAATTAGGCCACTTTAAGAAGAAAAGGGACTAGAGTTTAAAGGATTCAGAGAATTTCCCATTTCTTGAGACAACTGTGACCTTTGTAAAGAAAACTACAAAGAACCCAGAGCATAAAGGAATGAGACTTCTGTGTCTTTCCTTTTCTTCCCTTTCCACCCCCACCCCCCCTTCTCAGCTTTTTCTGTAGAAACAGGTAATTGTGATGCCCTTTCTTGGAAAGGTGCCGTTCTCCCTCAGTTTGAGCTTCATAATACAAGCTCCAGTACTGCTGCTCCTGGCCCGACAGGAAATCTGCATGGAGAATACAGCTGTGTGAGACTCACCATTAAAAAAATTACCTCCACAGTATGCTCCGGGGCAGAGGCAGAAAAAAATCCAGAGACTGGCCTCAACCCTAGCCTAAACGCATTCAAGTCTTAGCCTGAATCCGCTGATGTCTAAGACAATTGTCATCATGCAGATGGACATTTGCTAGCAGAGGCTATTGCCTCTATTCAAATGCTTCACAGCTGTGCAGGCATGCGATGGTCAGCAGCACGTGTTTGAGTTCTGGGAACTGGTACCTTGTATCCTCTGATGCTCCGCTCAGATTTGAACCTGGGTGAGGCAGATCCACCCACTGATACGTACACTGTGCTTGTCTGTCAGTCTGCCACAAAGGTTTACGTGCTTGGAAGAAAATCCAACCCTAACTGGCTATAGAGAAGTAACTAGAAGTTGCTGAGATGTGACGGAAAGTGGAATTAAAGAGCTTGTTTGCTATGGAAATAGAGTCTATCTCTTCCACATGTACAGATACAGAGAACACTGCGTAGTCACAGAAGTACCGAGCACAGCACCCCCATCACATGTATACATACAGCAGTGATACCCCCGTACCCCTGAACGCACAGCTTGCACGGGCACACAAGGGACTAGAGACACCCAGAGGGGTGCCCTAAAGGGAGACAGTAAAAAACCCAGACTTGCACACTGACAGCTGTTACCAGAAACTCAGGTGCAAATAAAAACATCAGTGGACACGTAAACACCTCCAGGTGTGCAGCCACACATGTGACAAGCTACCGTACAACACCTCAGACACCATCACGTGCTCTCAGCAACATGTATGTGTTGCCCTTCCCACCACACTTACGTATTGTGACCGATTTATACATCGGCACAAATCTTCTACTCCTGATAGGTTGCCATCCAGGCTCATTAATAAAGGTTCATGCATCTCATTGAACAATTAATCTACATCTGCAAGTATTCCTGGCCACAACCCACCCATGCACAGGCAAGCGGGACACTGGCCCAGGCAGATGAAGATCAGTTGTAGGCATAGGAATACCAGACTAGAGTGAATGACCAGAAATGACAGCCTCATCGGTGAAGGTCTGCCTAGCTCCTAGGAACCCACCCCTTCTTTTTGAGGTTCAGCTTCATCAACCTGGTGGTGTTCTTTGTCTGCAAAAGCTCTTTCCATCCCTCCATCCTTCCTCCCCTCTGAAGCTCTCTTCAGAGAAGAGAACTGAACTAATAGCCTAGCACATAGCCCTCTGATGGCCTTCCCTTCGTGCCTGCCACTTGCCCACATGGACAATGCACACCACAATCAAAAAAAAAAAAAAAAACACATTAGAAGGTAAAGGAAAGGAAGAAAAACTTTGGGGGTAAATGCTTCACTGGATACCAGACAGCTAAAATCAACAGAGCAACACCAGGGCTGAACTTGGCCCAGCATGGTGTTATGCCAAACTAAACAATTAATTAACAAATATCTCCCAAACAGATCTCTTCTTGCAGCAGAGTACATGTGGAACACAAGATCTGTGCAAGAGCTCTATTGCCACCATTACATGCCGGAGAATAGCATCTAATTAATTATAATGATGGCAAAGATTAGATCCAAATTCCTCTACACAGTGTGTACACAGCCTGAACAGGCAAAATAAATCAGAGCACCGTACCCTAATCCAGCAGCTTCAGAGGATTAAATAGGAACATTCTAATCACAGGCTGAGAGCAGCCCCACTCAGCACCTGCAGAGCTGCCCCTGTATGCGACCGTGCTAAGGCATCCCAGGAAAGGTACCTCACTTCAGATGAAAAACATGATTTAAGCTTTGCTCACCTACTGTCATTTATGATCTCCTGGCTTGCTTTCCCTCCCCAGATTTTAGCCTACACATCCCAGGCAAATTCCAGGGGTAATAATTCATCTCTCTCTAAGCCTCTCCTGCAACGTCAGCTGGGGAAGACACTGGTTTTCATTGCTCTACTCACATGCTGCTGTGCTCTGTTGCTTAACAGTAGGCGCACCAATCTAGATGTGGCAGCACTGCAGGCAGGAGGGAAAGGGTTCCCCCCACCTCAGACATTTTATTGAAAGGAAGATGCTTTCTTTTTCTTAATTTTGTTAATACGAACTGCATGAGAAGGCTGGGGTTACACTGCTCATGAAGCAAGTAGGTCTGTTCTTTGCCCATCACAAATGATTTCTAAATTCCAGCAAAAAAAAAAATTACTTCTCAGAAGGGAAAAAAAAAAAGAGAAAAACATTTTTTTGTGCAATGAGGGTAAAATCCATTAATTGTGTCAGTAATCATTGGGTTAGCTCCACCCTTTGGGGTGGCTGAGACTGAATCAATCCTATTACACCTACTGTGAAACCAAGCTCTTAGCTAGCTAAGAATAGAACTGGGTGGTCCAGACCATGAAAAACACCACATGAAAATCTTAATTAATACATACTTTTCCAAAGGGACAATTTTTTTAAAAAACGCAACAGGAAATACAGTCATTTTTCCACTTCTCCAATGCAAACAACGTCTTTTGATATTCCTTGTAACCAAACATTTCATTTAGGGTTGTGACACTTGAATGTTTCACAGCCTTGTTTTTGCCTGTGCTGGAATTGATCTTCCATAACGTCTGGCTGCTCTCTGACTTTCACCCTGCACTATTCAGCTCAGCCAGAGCGGATCTGCAGTATTTTACTGGACATATATTTCAGACAAGCAGACCAGCCCGCGAGAGAGCCCTCTGCACAATGCATCCAAACTACAACTTCCATGAGGCACTGCAGCCCCGTGGGCAGGTGCCACTTGATGTCAAATAAACGTTCAGCAAAATGCTTCGATTCATTTCAGCAAAGTGCAAATGTTTGAACCAATCCAAGTCAAAACATTCTGTTCGGAGTCTAGCATTTTAAAGCTGTCAAATGTTGCTCTATTTTATTTATGATAGTAAAGAAAATGGTGTTTTCCCTTGGAGAATCATTTCAATAGGAAATTGCGTGTCTGGGGAAGTTCTGGAAGCTAAAAGAAGGCTCAGTAAAGGCTCCTCTTGTCTTTCACACAATGTATATATTCACAGCAATTAAATCACGGGGAGCATGGACACACGTGAGCTAGCCTGATCTCACATGCTGTTGTTAAGAGTAGCAATAGAGTTGCAAGAGGCCTGTACACGTTCATCTGAAGCTGTGTAAATGAAGCTAGCCCACGCTAGCGTTCATGAAGGTCACCGCTACTTTAATTTAGCTAGAGGGATTATTTCTATTCATCTTGAAATCACGCCTCTGGCTCCAACATGGATGTGCCATCCACAGGCTGGCTCTGTATCTGACAAAGGACAAGGCACAGTACCCAGGAACATCCCAAATGAGTGAAATGAGATCTTCCAAAGGAATTTTCCTGAGAATAGTTGTCCCACATGCAGCCTTAAGGAAAAGGTGGCAGGATACTAACAGGGTAAAAAGAGAGTATGGATCCTAAGGGTCCATAATAGACCTGAAGAACTCCATCCACTTCAGGAGAAGGAAAAAAAAAACCATCAGAAATTAAATCCACATGTTCTTGCATCTCTCCCGTTCGCTTTTTGTCCATCTAAGATAAAAGGTGTAATATAACCTTCCATCATTTCATCACAGCTTCATGCTGTGAACTGGTCAATACTTTTTATTATCACTTATTATCACAAAAGCCGCAATACTCTCTGATCCATCAAGTACGGAGCAAGGTCCCATTCCACCTAGTGCTGTACAAGCAGAGAACAAAAAGACACTCTTGGCCAAAAGTAAAACCTAAATATAAGGCAAGAGAGTGGGTGGCTAGAGACAGATGAGGGAGGAGGCAATGAGACCACGCGTGTCACCCTGCCAGGCAGAGCTCAGTGCACCGAGTGCCTAATAGTGACCTTGCCTTCGGTCTGGGGTGGGCCACTGTGTCTTGGTTTCTTTGAGAGGAGCGAGGAACGTGTGTTACAATAAAGATAGATTTGAGGGCAGAACGCAGAGGTACCTTTGTGGATACTGGCAGGGAGCAGGGAAGAAGGCAGAAGGATGCTCTTCTGCAAACCTGGCAAGCGTGTGACCAGTGCCAGCAAGGGGAGTTATTGGCCAGGCACGGAGCTGACCTGCTGTGGCTGGGCAGGGAGGCTGTAACAGCCTTGAATTAAAAGCAAGCTCGTTGTGTTAGGAAAGGGTCAAGGAAAGCTGGACAGAGGGTTGTCAAAGCAGAACACGAGAAGGTAGGTGTTGCAATTGGAGTCCTAATAGTTTGCCTCACATGGGGCATCAATTGTCACAGAACAAACAAACTAGCAAGCAGGAAAAAAAAAAAAAAAAAAAAAAAAAAAAAAATTAAAAA
>JAVJGJ010000057.1:4561400-4580103 GCA_035590215.1 Microhierax caerulescens | reverse complement strand
GATCCTTGAGGTCCCTTCCAACATGGTCTTATAGGATTCTATGGTCTTCTATGATTCTATGATCTGTTTTGCAATGCAAAGAATCAGGACATTTCTTACAGTGCAACTAATGAGGATGGCAAATGACATCCAGGCAGGAGATCAGAGGCGGGAAAGCTGCAGCCTATTTAAGGCCCCTTGTTTGCTTGGGTCTTTCACCCTCGCTGATACTTAGCTAATTGGAGTTGCATATTTCCAGCATATGTTTTCAACTGTAATTTGGTGCAGCTGTTTCACACTGTAACTACAATCTGAAATGATTTAATTATAACATACAGGCATCAGGAACAGCAATAAAATTACAAGTAACGACCATACAAATGCTAATAAATGCCACTTTGTTGGGATGGAGAGAAGCAAGAAAACACTTCACGGGAGCAATTAAAGGGGTTTTTATAAGCAGGAAAATGAACTGGCCTTCAAAACATTTTGAAGGTTTCATTTGCAGATGAAGCAAAGGTCTGTTGAACAATTGGTGGGGGAAGAAAAAACAACAGCGAAGTTGCAAGAAGACTTTCACGTGTGGGCAAGAATGCAAACAAATGAACACAAAAAAAATGTCCCTGCATGGCACTATCAGGTTCAGCACATCTTTAACAGCTTCAAACACAGAAAAGCCCCTTTGAAAGGCAAGGAGCTGAAGGAACTTAATATTTCCTACAAGCACTCAGAGCAGGTTTTGCCAATGACTGCAAAGCCCTTTGGTCATCTGAAGCGTGACTCTGCTCTCGTTCAGGTCCAGTGTCCATCCTGCCGTTCCTCTTCAGTTACTCCCACTGAAATACAAGCAGCACCTCAGAGTACAGCAGTCCCTATGCCATTTAAGTCCGATACATTACGTTACTTTTGATTTCCCATGAGATTTCTACAGCCCCATAAGAAATAAAACCTGAGGCATGACAGATGCTGTGGCATTTTTACAGTGAAGCAACAATAAGCCATACCTTGCACAAAATCCAAGATAACTGCAGTTTGTGTGATGAGTATTACCCTTGCTATTTCAAGGCAATACAACAGTTTCCAGCACCTGCCCTAGATGGTCTGGATGACAGTGTGAACAGGGAGAGGATGCCACCTGTAAGAAACAACATTCTAGCCTATATACCTACTTTTCAGACATTATCTGGTTTTGGACATTTATTTCCAAAGCACTTACAGAACCTTCAGTGAGAAAGCAATGTATAAAATGTACTAGGACATTTACAATAGGACACAGTATACAAAGGATTGGGCTGGCATTTAATCACAATATTCTCTGCATCTTGAATAAGGATCTGTTAGCTTTTTTGAGAGCACCACTACTCACTCCTTTGCCTCCATGGAGAAAAGGAAAGTCTCCCTGGGTAAATGAGACAAAGAATGTGTGCAGAGGGGAGAAGTTCACTCTCGGTGAATGCATCCCTAAATATCAGATTTTGTTATTGCCATATGCAACTCCAGTAAAAACCTTTGTTGTGTGTAATTTGCAAAATGTTATAATGCAAACTTACAGCTGCAATCACCTGGCTTCCTCGAGCTGGAAAGTTAAACATGACAAGGGAACAACATTTGCTCAAACTTCTTTACACATCAAAAGAGAATCACTGGAGACAAGCTTAAAATGGCTTCATCTACGTCCTCACTAGTGCAAAAAGCATAACAAGGCTGCAGTTCAGTATGTCCACTAAATTAAGAGGGTAACGGTAGGATCTTGAGATGGGCTTTGAAACCTGATTTGCATCAAATAGCCACTCCAAAGGGAGGTAAATGTTGAAAAGCCTATTAAAGACAAAGTGTCTACACTGGCATTAAGCTGTTTTGAAGTGAATCCCCTATTGTACTCCTTCCCTGCATGGGTCCTGCTCACAGACCTCTTTGGGTGTGCACAAACAAGACTCCGTTCATTGAAAAACAACCTGTAAGATTTGCACCAAGCAAACTCAGGCAGCTAATGAGAATGTCTGGAACCGAATCACTGCTTGGTCCTTCAGACATCCACAAAGCAAAACAATGTGGTAGGAAAGTTTAACATATAAGACCAAGTTAAATAGTCATTAAATAGTCCAAGTTAAATAGAACAAAGCTCTCAGACCATGTGCAGTATAGCAGCAGGTGCCTTAGCACCAAACTGTTACCTGAAGTAAGATTTACCTCCAGATGCAGACACTTTAATTTAGGTGTCTACATATGAGCTAGAAGTTCTGCTCAGTTGCCAAGACTCAGGCAACTAGTGCTGTTTGCGATGCCCTTGGGTATCTTTGCTTTGGCCTCCAGATCCCACTTCAGACTGATACAGGTCTTCTGTAGGTCCCTGTGTCATGTTGGTGGTCCATGGGGATGTACATCTGCCAGGACTAGGACAACAAACTGAAATATGGTGTTTCCCAGAGGAAAATGCCATCTGCAATGTAAGTTCTGATTCACCTTTCAACTTACTGAGAAAACTTGTGTCATTTCATGGGGTCTTTATCATGCATGTTCTCAAAAACATATACAGATAAATGTGGTGGGTTTACCCTGGCTGGATAACAGGTACCCACCAAAGCCGCTTATCAGTCCCCTCCTCAACCAGATAGAGGAGGCAAAATATAATTAAAAGCTCCTTGGTTGAGATAAGGAGGGAGATCACTGACCAATTGCCACCATGGGCAAAATAAACTTGGCTTGGGGCAATCAGTTTAATTACCAATCAAATCAGAGAAGGATACTAAGAAATAAAGCCAAAACTTAAAAAGACCTTTCCCCCTCCCCTCCCCTCTCCACGGGCTCAACTCCACTCCTGAATTCTCCACCTCCTCCTCCCAAGTGGCACAGGGGGATGGGGAATGGGGGTTGGGGTCAGTGCATCACACATTGTCCCTGCCGCTCCTTCCCCCTCACAATCCTCCCCTGCTCCAGCCTGGGGTCCCTCCCACGGGAGACAGTCCTCCGGCAACTTCTCTAGTGTGAGTCCCCCCCACGGGGTGCAGCCCCTCGGGCCCAGATGGTGCCAGGGGGATCCCCATGGGGGCACAGGCCCTGCCCAGAGCTGCCCCAGCGCCACTGCCCACGGGTCACAGCCCCCTGTGGGCACCCCCTGCCCGGGCTGTGAGGGGGAGAGCTGCTCCCCCAGGGGCTCCATGGGCTGGGGGCACGGCCTGCCCCCAGGGGCTCTCCTGCCCCTCCTGCGCTGCCCTGGGGGCTTCAGGGCTGTTGCTCTCACATATCCCACTCCTCTCTTCACTGCCATTGCCGTTGTACAGCAACTTTTTCCCCTTCTTAAACATGTTACCCCTGAGGTGCTCCCGCCATCACTGCAGGCTCGGCCTTGGCCAGCGGTGGGTCCGTCCTGGTGCCAGCGGGCACTGGCTCCATCGGACACAGGGGAAGCTTCCAGCAGCTTCTCACAGCAGCCCCCCCTGCAGCCCCCCCCTGCAACCAAAACTTTGCCATGCAAACCCAATGCATGAGACAAAACTATAGCATGCGTGTGCCTCTAGGATCAAGGGCTCGAGGCAGAGCAACACAGAGGAAATCCCTTAAAGACACCAAGTCTGTAAAAACTAGCTTGTGAATCAGGGAAAGAAGACAACTTCCTAATGAGCAGCATTAATCAACTTAACAGCTGTAAAGAAACATTCTGGTGCCTGGAAGTAAGTTTGCTTGGAGAGATCCAAACTAGCTTCCAAAACAAGCAGGGGAGAGACGCCTCTTCAGGTCTCCATACCTGCAAATTGTCACCATCACCAACTCAAGTATTTTACAAGTCTCTAACGTACAATAGTTATATCAATGGCAAAGTAAATAAAATCCACTACAACCTAGAACTGATGACTGGAAATGACGGTTGATCTGTTTTATCATCTTAAAACCAGCAGTGCTCCCCCACTGCGAGGAAGCCAGCGTCAGTCCTGCTCGGCTGCAGTCCATCTTCAAGGACAAAACTGAAGATTTTTTCATAGATGCACATCACTTTACATAAATTCAAAGACTGAGGCCCTTAGTTACCACTACAACCATCTATCATGACCTCCTGTGTACTCAAGCCACCACATTTTCCCAGGAGCTGAATTAGGCTTACCTTTTTGAAAGATAGCTGTAACTAATCTCCATTACCTGATGGCTTTTATCCTCCCCATGGCTCACCCACTACAGGGTAACGTGATTATGCACAGCTAAGACTCCAGGCTTAATGGACAGTGTGAAAGTTACCTGCTCCTCCGGCTTAACAGCAAAAATTGTGATCCTTTTTTTCAGAGTTTAATATAGGTGAAAAAATTACCTTCGGACTGGCTCCATCTCACAAATGGCTTAAATCCCAAACAAGCTTCAGTCCTGCTCTGTCTGCGTCAAATCAAGCTCTACCACCTTGCACAACTTCTATCCCTCTGCTCCACTCTCTGTGCATTGACTACATCAATGGAAGTAAGGAGAAGCCAATTCAAACGGGCATCAGTCTTCCTGAATTTAGGAGTGATTCAATAGTGATAATGCCCTTGGCCACCACCGGCGTAACATTACATGTCTAATACATTTAAATTGATTAACTCCATCAAGGTCGTTGTTACCTGCAAGACTAACAGAGACACCAGAAAAAAAACACATAGAAGCATATTTTTCTCAGAGCATTACTAAATCCTACCAGGATGAGAAGGGATCCCTCAAGGCTGCTAAATCTACTCCTGACTATTTAAAATATAACCAAATTCTGTATTTCAATTAGGTATTCATCCAGATAGATCTGGTAGATCTACAGGTATTCAATAAATCACTAGGGAAATAATTTTCTGAGTAGTTTCTGCACCTCAAGTCTCTTGCACCTTCAAATCTCCTCCAGTCTCTGACAAAGGAAGTTCAGAGAAACTTTTCTGTCTTAGCACAAAAGCTGATGTTGCCTTTTTCTTCAGTTCTAAAATGGACAAATGCAAATTGGTCTTGGCAACAGTACTGTGTAACAAGTGACATCGACAGAGGACAAGGACCTTGAAACTCATGCCTTATGGTCAACAGCAAATAAAGACAATCTTAAAAGGAACTGGGAGAAACTTCTAGAATCTTGAGATTAGTCGCCACAATACTAAAAAACATTGACCCAATATTTCTTTGTATGGCTCATCTAGGCCATCAATATCCAAGTATTTATAGAGCCACTGAACGGCTTGAGTTGGAATTAAAAATCATCTGGTTCCAAACACCTGCCATGCTGGGGCTAGACCAGGCTGCTCAAAGCCCCAGTCAGCTTTTTGTCAGCTTTTGTTTTAAAATATACATCTCAAAGCTACAACGTTAGGGAGAAAGGACCATCTTTTCCCCTACATTAGAAAACATCTACATACACTGGTTATTAAGGCTTCCAGGTTCCAATGGAAATTAAAAGGAGAAAATTGAGGGATGTAATTATGTGAAAATCTTACAAATCATATTGAGCAACTCTAAACATCTTGAATCCCACCTTTGAAGCGTTCAGTCTGTTAATGGTCTATGCCTTGGCTAGTGCTCCAGGAGGGTGAAAGGGGGCAATTTCTTGGATACAGTCGTTACGATTCAGTGATTTCACCTCGCTTCCCACGAAGCTGCAGTATAACAAGACTGACAGTAAGCAGGGAAGGCTGGGTCGCCACCATATGGTAGCACAGCAAGAACAGACCACCAGAATGTGGAAAATTGAGATTTTTAAAAAGCTGCCTTGCATCTTGAGAAATGACAAAAAGCTTCTGTACATTTGGAAAAAGGAAAAAAAAAAAAAACCCAAACAACACCCAACTTACATTTCTCCACAGACAGCCAAGCTCTGACAGCTCTTTGGGGGCTTTTGCAGGTCCTAGTGCTTTTACAGCTGTGTCTACCAGTACTCCTCACTAACACTTTCAAATTAATTCCAACACTTCCTACACAAAAAGCAGAACTTTTGGAAACAGGGGTAAAAGAGAGTGTGATAGATTCAGCTATTAAAAATCCTCCACCAACATCCTGCTCCTTCCTGCCTTTTTTAATGGCTGTGGTGAGATCTCTGGTCGACAAGAACATGCTCTGCAGGGCCAAGCCAGAATTGTGTGAGATCCATTCTAGTTCTTCTAGATGCAGGAATAATACAGAGGAGACACAAGCTCCATTTCCATACCTTTGAAATGATGGAGAGAAAGGATGAAAAGGGCTCTGTGTCCCTTTTGAATTAGTTCAGGTATCAATCTGCTCCTCTCCAGCACAGTGTTGCTCTTACAGTGCAGCTTGTTTGGAAAATGAGATTCATGGACACAAGACCCTTTTTTGAACTTGGAGTAACAAGTCAATTTATGAAGAAGCAAAGACAGTGCAGGATAATGAAATGGTTTGGGTTTTGTTTTTTAGCTCTGCAACCACAGAGGTGTGTGTTTAAGGCAGAAAGCCCTAACCAATCTCACCAGGGAAAGACCACTAAGTGCCTTTCACGCATGGAAACCAACAAGCAATAATGTTGCCTCTAGACAGAAAATGGACAAAATGCCCAGTAGACAGAAGGATCCCAGGTTTCACACTAAAACATAATTTGACTACTACAGTGAAGCCAGTGCAGCTACAAAGATGCTCCAATGCTTCCCCGAAGCTGAAACATATCTTTCTCAGGAGAGACCAGTGTGATGCCCTGAGACGTCTTTTACCCGCACAGAAGGGGTTTCCCTTATGCATGTATGTTCATATGTACACATGGCACATATGTTCAGTTCATGCCATTTTTATTGCAAATAACCACCAGATCTAGATATGGTCACAGTGGGGCTTGGGACACTTTCTTCCCCTTTAATAATGAGTTTAACATGACCATGGCACAGTCTTCCAGCCACCCAGTGTTCCTCCTTATCAGTTCCGCGCTCTTTCTTCAAGCAATGCAAGATCTGGGTGTGAAAGGTTGTACTTCAGGATATTACCTCTTGCACAGGGCACCCCTATTGTGGTCTGACCCCAGCCCTGCTCTCCATCATCTCAGAAAACTGTTGATGCAGTGATGAAGACCTCAGGCACTTGTCCATCACGATGGATTCAAGACTGCTTGAGCAAAGGGAGTTGCCAGCCAATGACAGAAAATGCTGTGGTACATTTTAAATGGAGAGATGGCTGATTATTCAGCACCAAAGCACAGGGGTTTATGTATTTTTTTTCCTCCCATCCACAGCCCTAACAGCAGCACTATCACCAGAAACCCTGTTGTGGACAAGCCCTAAGCCCTTTCTTCACTCCTGGATCTCAGAGTATGAATGCAGGAAGTAAGTGGCCTCAGAAATAGGTGACTGTGGCAAAGCCAAGGAGAAACGAGCAACACATTCCTCAAAACTTTTTGTCTTTCTCTAGATGGTACATCTCCACAGAGCTCTTCTGTGACATGCAAGCCCCTGGGTTACTGCCAGGGGAGCTAACGGTAACAGGGCACGAAGACGAGGACAAACAGGTAAGAAAGAATGGCACAGCTGCTAGCTGGTACCATCTAAAAATCAAGACTATTCTTTCCCTGCCTCCCTGTGAAGCCCCCTTCATGTGCTGAAACAAAAAGCACTAATTTGACTTCCCGCTTAGCTTTGTTGAATTCTGACATGTCCTCAGTCAGGCAAGATCCCCTCCTTCAATCAGACACCATTTTCTCGAGATGTTAGAAAAGGCGGAAGCTAAAGTAATTATTGAAAACTCATAAGCAGCAGCTTTAGCCTAATCACTATGATTCCTTTGTAATTTTTTTTATTGATTGCCTCCCATGAATATACAAGTATTGACTGAACTAGCAGAGTCTTGCGCTGCTGTGATAAGAACAGCAGCCAGTGAAAAAAAAAAAATGCAATTAGGTGACCCAATATCCTGCTGAACATTTGGGATTGGGCCGGGGGGAAGGGAAAAATAAAGCCTGGAAGAAAACACACACATTTGTTTCTTCCACAGTCTGCAACAGACTTGCTCTCTGTGCTTCAGAGCAATGTCCTTGTCAAGAGAAAGTGAACGTTTTATTTCCTACATTGCCATCGTGGCTGTATTTAATTCCATATTGCCAAGGTGTCGCAGCACTCTCAAAACTAGCCAGCTGCAACAAAGCTTTTACCACCGGTCAGAGTCTACCGTCCATGCTGTATGTTCACACCACTCCCCCTCCATCCAGAACCTCTTCTCCCACCCTCCTCAGCGCTATTTAACCACTTTGCGGGACAAGCTACAGCTGCACATCATCAAAGCAAGGCCACAGCTGCATATTATCAACGTCAATCAACCCCCTGTCTTCGTTCCCCTACAGGTAGGCATTGCAAGAGTGTTCTTCAAAGTCTGCATCAAAGACCAAGTGAAATGTGCTGTAACACCCAGGGGAAGAGAGGGCTTAGCTCTGAGGTCCTGCCTGAGATATGCTGTTCTTGAGAAATTATCTGTAACTGTAGAGGTTGGAATTTGGGGGATGGTGAGGGGTGTTAAATTTTGCCCTTTAAAAATTATGCTGGGCCTGGCTACTCACAAATATCGGTTGAAAGCAAGCAAAGGCTGAACATTCAGAGGACCCCTGATTCCAGCCCAGCCCCAGGTTTCAAGGGTGCTGATGTGTGAATCAAGCCAAAACCTGTGCCATAGAGGATTGTGTTCTGAAATCTGAAAGGCATTTTAAACAGCAGCTTTCTCGGAGCTTTCTCCTGAAGTGAGCAGAGAAGCTGCTTGGTCTGCCTCCCTTTTTGTTCTTTCCCTTTCCCTCTATACTTTGTTCTTTGTTGAGGAAACACTGAAACCAGAAGGATCTCTGAGACACCAGACCTGACCAAGCGTGGGGTAGAATCTGCTCATTCCAATTATCTGCCAGCCTAATCATAAAAACATCACGGTGCACGCTCCATATGTCATTTTTATTGAATTCATTCAGGAGTTTCTCGATTAATCTTTTATTATTCCTTTCCAAATCCCAAGGTTCCCATAACAGGGGCTGATCAGCTAAAGCAATTCTTGCACCGAGAGGAAACTGTGAGAGTTAGCTTGGCTCTCACATCCTTCTGTCACGTCACCAGAATTCCCTGTGGCCTCTTCTTCAAGCACCTCTTGCCTGAGGAAGACCCTAGGCCCTCAGTGCCCCTCAGCCCTCCAGGTAGAAAAGCCTAATGCCCCCCAAGCACAGTGCTTAGGTGCGACCCTAGCAGCACCCCAGCTGAAGAGGAGGAATAAACACTCTCACGCTGTATAACCCCAAGCACGAGACATCCACTCTCCACACTTCTGGGGAAATGCCTGGACCAGACCAGTAGTATTTTGGTTCTTGTACCAAACTTGGCACCAGGGGCACCAGGTAGAGCTAAAGCGAGACAAAAATAAGACCCTTTTCAACGTAATGCCTCCCTCTTGTCCCCCTTGCTCTGACAAACCCGGATCTTCCATGGATCTAGCAATGGCACCCTTACCCACATGATTTTTCATGCCATCTCTGCTTATCTCTGTTAGCCATTCCTGTGCTTCCACATGCAGCACACAGGCTATAGCACTCTCACCAGCCAAAGCTTCTTCATCTATTCCAGCTCAATAAAAGAGGCAATAAAGGAGCTTTCCATCCACATCTGCATCCCACCTGTGCAATTCCCTTTAACTAAGCAGAATGAGACCTAAAAGGTACTGAGAGCTTCCCCAGACAGTTGTGTTGCCAGTGAAAAAAAAAATACTACTGGGAGAACAGTCATTAACTGTTTGTTATCTCTGGGGTGGAGTATTCCTGTCCCAATACCTGGTTTGGCATCTTCATCACCACCTCATTAAAGCTTCAGTACATTAATTAAATATTTAATACATTAAATGAGGTTCCCTTTGTACCAAGGAGCTGAGATCTTGTTGCTGGTGAGCTTGATGCTGTGTATCGTCCTGGGAGGCTCCAATTTGCCATACTAATTGCACAGAGACTCTTCAAAAAGCCCCACGCTGTATCTTTGGCTGCTGAGCAAATCGTACGCTCCATCTCAGCAGGAGAGGAGCCTGAGCTGGAAAAGGCACAGAGCAGCAACTGACACTTCTCCACGGCCCCCAAGCAACCTGGGGAGCTCACCCCTCTGACAGGACACAGCGCAAGGCAACAACCCCAAGACTAAAAATAACTTCCAGTCTTCACCTATATTGGTGTGCAGGGTGAGATGCAGCAGTCCTCAGCTTTGCTAAGTCCAAAATGAGCCTTGTTAATTAAGGCTGTTAGGTGGGAACCAGTTAAAAGCTTTCTATTAGCATTTTAAAAGGTCCCACTACTGCACCAGAGATTTCTGCTCCCTTGGTTATAGGCATTGTGGCTGTACTGCCAGTTGAGTCAATGCAGCAAAGGTGGGTAGAAGCCTCTGGTAAGAGCAGAGGTGCAGAAAGTGGAGGCTGGGAGAAAGGAACAGGGGCAGGAACCTCCCAAAGCAGATGGGCTGCTGGTAGAACAGAAACTTGGACCAGCTGTAAAACCATACTGCTGCCCTACTCTGCCCTCATCTATACTTTCTTGTCCCCAGCCTGCTGTTTGCTTCCACCTCTGTCATCGTGGTGAGAAATCAACTATTCACGTGGCTGAGCTGTGATAGAGAGGCTGACATCTCTGGCAAGAGAGGGCAGAGAAGCTAATTATTTTTGTAAACCTTTGTTCAGCCTGTTCTCCTGCCTCTCTCGTGCACATCCATCCCTGATCGTACCTATATGGAAAAATTAACAGCCTTCCTTCCATTCATATCCACATAAAGCTAAGGATCCAAGTTCCCTGTGGAAGCTGCAATGGTCTAAACACGTGGTTTAGCTTATTAGGACCATTTCCTAGACTGAAGGAGGGATGTAAGTTTACATACCATTGAGAATATCATATTGTAGTTCTGTTTGAAATTCAGTAGCTAAACCGCAAAGTCTATGGACCGTAGAGACTGGGACCCCAGACTTCCAGTGTCAGAAATGTGGCTTTTGTCAATAAACAAATAAATCCCCTGTGAACAGGTGGCAGAAGAAATTGGAAGGCGTTTGGTTCTCCATGGGAAAAAATGGCATCTACATGTGTGAGATTTTTAAGAGGAACATCTGGCTTAGAGGGTTAGGTAAGGAAGCTTAAAAAGGAGGGGTTTATTGGGCTTGAGTTCTGAGGTGGGAGGGCTTCCCAGGAAGGTGAAAATGTTGACTCTGGGAAGGCAAAGGGGGAAGAGGAGGGAAGAGGGCAGAGAGAACACAAATTACAGTAAGGGGCTGAAGTACTGGACACCAATTAAGAAAACAGGAGGAGGCATTAGGTTGTCTGTGTCTGGTTAGGATGCTCTTTAAGGAATGATATCAGGCTGCTAATTAGGGGCAGCGAAGCCCTACCCTACGCAGTGGTAGAGGGGTCTTCCTCCCTGTGATGACCTGCAGCTGTGCGGTGGGTTTCTCTTGGCTACAAGGCACTTGCCCCAAACTTCTGCCCCTGCTCCTCAATTGTCATTTCCAAACTGGGTTCCCCACAGATTGAGTGGGAGAGGTCCTCACATGCCTGGATTTTGAGTAGATTCAGCCACATCATCCCCCCCTTTCCTCCCCCATTGACCAGGCAGACCAAGGCAACGGAGGAGAGAGAAGCACGCCACGGGACAAGTGTCACTCCATAGCTCACCCAAAGGGACGGGCTGCAGGGAAATCAGCTTCTCAGTGCACAGGGAAGGGAGAGGACACCCATGCTGGCTGGGGTAGGCAACTCTTGCTGGTTTCTTTCTGCCCCATCACATTTTTCATTTCTTTTTTTATTCTTCCTTTTAATGCTGTGTTAAGGAAAGAAAGCTCTATAAAAATAAAAAAAGCTGAGAGATTGGGAGAATATTAAAAACTGCTGAAGCATTTGGGGAAAGACAGAAGTATTGTCCCTTGGGATGGGGAAGCTACCAGGTGGAATATTCATCTGAGAGACCCTCTGTGGCAGTGGGCAGCTGCTTTCCCTTGGAGTGGGATGTAAGGGGGGTGCTGGCTGCTTTTTTCAGGACACTACATTGGAAGCAGAGTCCTAGACACCAGGTAGCGCACAGGAACCACTGTGATGGATACAATGGGTGAAGAAATTCATCCCCAGATAATAAAACACCTCCATGGGGTTAGGTACCTCTTGTTGCTCAATAAATAAGATGTATTACATTGACAGTGGACAACAGTTCAAGGGCTGTTTGGCCATGGGCAAGGACCATTAGCTACAGATGTAGGAAGTAAATCACATGGACAACACAAGCCCCATCCAAGATCATGTTGCAAATCAGTGATGAAATTAGGGATCCAGCCCAAATCTGCTGACATTTGATCTCCTGCTCCACCCAGGAGAGCTATAGCATGTCTCACTAAATCCATGTTCCAGGTACAAGTGACCCTACTGCAGTCAACACTGTTACGCTGTCGTACTTTTTATAGAACTGAAAAGGAGTTGAAAGGACAAGGTCTTCCTTAGCCCAGAAACTATGTTTGGCTAAAGGAAAGTTTGCTCATTTGAAGCTTAGTAGGTGGTAATATGAGTCCATCAGCCGTCACAACTTCTGTTTGGCCCCTTCCACAACACTCAATTCACCTGAAGCCAGGCACACTTGAAAGATCTCAGTGATGCCCAGCCCAGCATCTATCTTTCTTCAGCTTACTTCAAAAAACATCATCTTCTGTGACAGTCAGAGATCAGTTTTCTTTACGCAGAACATTTTTTTGTTAATTATTCTGGAAAGAACAGTTCTGACGCTGCAGATCTTTCTCAAGTAAAATCCCTGGTGTAGTATAATACCTGATCACATATAAACCAAATCCATATGTCATGGACATAAATTGCACATCATCTGTAGTGGATTTTGGGACAAGGCCTGAATGTCCAGGATCACAGAGTGAGATGAGTTTGAAAGCAATGTCAAAATAGTCCCATTACATGGAAATGTGCATGTACCCGGATTTCTGTTTGTCAAAGCTTCTGTGACGTGTACTGTCCAAAGCCATGGTTTACTGGGGAAGGGGGCAAGGTTTTGCCAAAAACATATGTATTTTCCCCTGCTAGCTCTAAAAAAAAAAATAAACAGATAAGGTCGACAGTTGTTACCACTTTGGATTGACATATTCTATTTGCCTGGATCTAATATTTTTTATGCCCTTGCTGCTAATACTGCTGCTGTGCACTAAAGCTGTAATAAGTTAGGTAAATCACAGAGTACTCTTAAACAAACACAAGCTCTGGATAATGAACATTTGCTTCTCAGACTCTTTGGAGCAGGGAAACAGGGTGGTGGTCTCCTTTGTTCCAGCTCTTCTTTCCTGATACTGAATTGTTTGGAAAGACACCCACCATCTACTTTTTATACTCCAAAGCACAATTCCACCTTTTTTCCCCATTCTTCCTTTTAAGGCTGTTTTCCCATGAAGAAATAGAGTCAATTTTTTTCTCAAGGTGTAACCCAAGGAAGTGATACCAGTGGTGAATTTGGTCATCCAGGATCTGAAGCCCATAGAGAGCCCTGGCTGGGGTGAAATGTGCCTGTGCTGAAATGACAGCCAGGATACTTTCCCATCAACAGTCCACACTCTTAGCAATTTATTGCGTTTGGATGCAATTGCTGGCGATGACTTAACTGCCAGCATGGACATGACAAATCACTTTCAGCATCGTGTCAGCTCTCTGTGATTAAATTGTGGATCTTAGCAGGCCCAGCCTCATGGGATCCGTATATATAAGGCGAGACAAAGCCAGCCATGAGCGTTGCCAGGACCACATCCAGGCATGAAATGGGTAGGGGCACAGCTCTGCACAGCCACACAACCATTCCTGTGCCCCACGACTTGGAGAGCGATGTCAGGCAAAGCTAATGAGGGGGAACAGACCTGTCTGAGCCCTCTCCTTCAGCCTGTGCATGAAATTCATGCCTGAATGTTACATAGGGAGATGCCATCTGTTTAGTCTGGGTCAAGGATATGCTGCCCTTCGATTAGGTCAAGTCTAGGCAAGGAAACCAAGGGAAGTGGAGGCTAAAACCAGAAGAAGTGAACTCGAAGGGGATGGATTTTCATGCCTGTGGGTCTGGTCCAGCTGGGATCAGGTGGGAGGATGAGGAACTGCCAGCTGAAGTGAGCAGGGAGACAGGAGCTCCCAGGACCCTACCCAGGAATGGGAGTGAGAGGGAGTAAGGAGCTCCTGCCAAGCATGGACTGGGGCTATGCCACAAGAAGAAAGATTAACTAACAGCCGAGGAACTGGCAACAGCCAGTTCAGTCAAATCACTTCCAACACACAGTAACAATATTTATCAGGTGCGTACAGGCTACCCAAACCCATAGTACCTAAACGCTTTCTACAGATGGTGGCAGATCATTACGGTTAGCCCTGTGCTTGTCTGCCCAATGTACTATCCACAGTACATTAGCTACCCCACTGTATAGATGCCTAAAGAAAAGGCGGAGCTGTATGAAACAGCTAGAAAACACACTCTGCAACAGAAGAGTGGTTTAAATAAGCCTGGCCTTCCCTTCTGTGTCCATCAACACCTGCTGTGATGGTTCTGCATGTGTCCATGCAGCATCTTGCAAATACAGAGCAGAATATATTTTGCAAATTACAGAAGCTGTAAATTAACAAAAGACTAAGTGAAGATGGTGGAAGGAGCCAAGAGTGATCTCCCCTTCTCCCTTGAGACGCAGCTAAAGGCAGACAGAGGATAATTCTCATCTAGTTACACAGGCACCACCCTGAAGGCAGTCCACAGTCCTTCAGAGGGCATTGGTATGATTGCAATCAAAACCTGCCCAAAAGCTGCTAAAAGTGAAAACCAACTTCCATTCCTTAAATATCCCAAATCTCCAAGAATAATTGTAGTAACAGCAGAACCATGGTCTCAGGTAGAAGGTGCAGGATTACCCAGATTCCTGTAAAAAATCTACCCTTACAGCAGCTCTAGCACTGTGTATTAAGCTAAGCAGGTCTGTTGCACAAATATTTCACAGAATTCGCCCAGGGTCTTTTTTGCCCCTTCAACTAGCAATAACAAGTGCCACACACTCCTTTTGATGTCATTTTCATTGTGTATAATATGAGCATTTATCCCAAGTTCTACAAAAGACTGAGGCTACAGCCTTTGCACGGTATGAGTTGAAGGTCTGTGACTTACCGAGTTATCATCTGGTGACTGAAGGTGTAAGACAGAGCAGATGTCTGCTGGGGTTGCTTGAAAACGCTGCTGTCTGCAGGGCCTGCAGAGCTGCCTGTTACCAAATGCACAGGGGAAGGTGGCACCTCCTCAGACCCGCCGGTGAAATTGCGTGCGTGATCATTCCCTAACCCTCAGCATCTGAAACAAAGCAGATTAGAGCTGAGTGGGATCATTTTGACGGGCACTGCTTTGGCAAACGGCTCACACTAACATCTGTGTGGCATAGCTGGCTGTAAAGGGTAGGTAACCTCTTCCACTGCTCCAGCTGGATCCAGAAAGGGACGTGCACTCTAAATCAGACTAGGACTAATCTTCTTATTTCTAAAAAGAATTAGAAGCTTCCTTTTGGCATAATCCCTTCATCTTTCTAGCTACTTTTCTGTCTCCCAGGACACGCTGCTGCCAGTTTTCAGAGGAATGGTGACACGTTCCTGCAATGAAGGGGGAGGCTTGCAGGTGAAGCCTCCGGATCGCCTGCCACAGTGCTGCAAGGCCCAGAAGCTACGCTGGGAAATCCCACGCTGTCCTTCTTTCCCTACAGAATCTAGTGGGCTCAATTCAGTTGCTTAAGCAGTCATCTAGAGCCATGGGACAATGCCTACTTGACCTCAAGCTACCACTCCGGAAGGGCACAAGTGTCCTATGGGTCTCTGGTAATCAGCAGCTGTCTCAGATAGACTAGAGCATCTTTATCGTCAAGAGGCAGCTAAACTTACACAACTGAGCTGAGCTATTATCTCAGCAACTCAGAATTTCTGTCTGACAGTGGTTACGGCAAGCATCAGCCAGAGGCAAAAGTTGCCAGGCCACGTTCAACAAATGCATTTGAAAACGTTACGCAAAACAGCGTGGGCACTTGAGGAATGTAGACCTGCATCCCAAAGGCCAAAATATGTAGCTAGGCAGTACTGGGGTTTTCCAAAGGATTTAGCAGCCAGCACGCAGGATCCTAACTTCTGCTGAAACCAGTGCCGAGGAAATTTCAAGCACCCTGTTAGGTACCTTCGGTGCCTTTCAGAATTCCAGCTCCTCACCCCAAATAGCAGCGCAGACCTCCAAGTGGGAGCAGCGCTTACAACCCCCAGATGGAGGCCTGGCACAAATGCAGTCAGACAGAAGAGGGAAGAGCACACAACTGCATCTTCCACAGGTAGTGCTGCACAACGCTTTGCTAAAAGTTATGAAACGGGTGCAGCTAGGCAAGCCAGGCTAGGATGGAGCCACAGCTTTGCTACCGATGCTATGCCATCAGCTCTGATTACTTTCTGTGGGTGCAATGGGAAAACATTATTTCAAGTCTTGCCCCAGCATGTAACTTTTTTTATTTTTGGTAGTGGTACTGGGACCTTAAGTCCCTTAATTCCCAAGAAAAGAAAAATCAACCCTAATTTCCTCCACTTCACTCCCCAAATTATTCATTCCTTCTCCCAAAGCGCAGCGATTTCCATAAAGCCTTCTTCATTTTTTTAATTACACTTGCCCAGTCAGAGGCAGGAAAGGAGGAGGCTGATGCTATAGACCTGACCAAGCATCTTTCACCCCAGCAATACCAAATAACAAATACACTTAGGAAATTCAATCAGCGGGGAATCCACAGGTTGCAATTTGTTCATAAGCAGCACACATTGAATACATTAGCAAATACACATGTAAAATTAAAGTTTGTTCAAGAGCAGATGAACAAGCTGCATTGATTAGACAGGCGGCTGTTAAAAGTTTGTTTGTCTCCCCCAGATTAGTCAAACGAGAGGATAGATAGACAAGCAGATAGGCTGACAGACAAACAGATAGATAGAATTGTTCCTGCAAACCTGAAAGTTGCATTTTCAGGGAGATAGTTTGGGTGAAATCAATAAACCAATTTCTGGAAGCTGGAGTGCTGCTAGTAATTAGAAAAAGGCCTCTGCAGCCACCCCATGCTCAGCTGTGAGATCTCCCTTTATGGGTTTCAATGAGAGTGAAATTGAGTGACTTCAATAATTTCATGCCGGGTTATGGGAGGGAGGTGAGGAAGGGTGAGTTCCCAACCATCTAATAGGTCTCTAACAGCTCGATAATTGGCCAATCCTGTGGGTGATTAAGGATGAAAATAACTAATTTCCGCTCATCTTACAGACTAATCAGATCACCTCACCCCTATCATTTTCTCCTCTTTTTAAAGACACAGTCTCTTTTTTTTCTGGCATCAAAGGCTAGCAGGATGCAGTAATTTAAGTTAGTAAAGAAGCTGGTCCAGGCCAGGCTGAAGTTTGTGTGTTTAAGATACCAGCTCTTCAGCTGGCTGCTCTGTAATAAACCTTTTAATTCTGGTTTCTGCTGCAGTGCTCCAGCCTCACATGCAGCATATGAATCCTGTGACACGAACCGAGAGCTGCGCACTGGGAAGGGAGAGGGTTAGACCCAGACCTGAACCCAGATTTGGATGTTGTAATGCTTGGGGCATCCTCCCCAGCCTTAGCTCTCTAGCCACACTTTCAGGAGTCATGGCACACAATTCCTGGTCAGGAAGGCCATCTTTCGGTGCTATTACTAGCCCAAACTCTCCATATACAGCAGGTCAGATGCAAGGCGGGTACCCTGTGCAGCTCCACTGGGGCTTCTTGGCCACCAGGAACAGGCAAGAGGCTACAAACATGAGACAAGGGCTTAAAGGCTGGATGAATCCCGCTGAGCCCAAGGATCTCACTTTACTCCTTGCTTCAGAGCTCTGTGCCAACCCCAAGTGTGTTATTTCCTACGTGGCTCCATGCAGCACTAAATGTTTTGTCCCAGTTCAGAGTTCTCATCTAGATTCATGGTTGTGCCTCTACAGACCCTACGATGTCAGGGTGATTCGCAGACGTGGGTCCTTCACGTCCCACCGGTACACAGAGGTCTAAAGAAGTGCCCTGGTTGATACAGGCACTAAGTCCCTCACGGTTCAATGCTAAAGTGAGTCCCGGCAGGGAAGGCACAAGCGATGGGAAGATGAGGCTGATCAGCACTAAAGCAGCAGTTTTCCTTGACTAATCCACCGTGCCAAAGAAGCAGTGAAGTCCTTCTTCACCAGAAAGACTTGGGCCTGCTTTTACCAGAGAACTTCATGGCTCCTGGGAAGAACTCATGGAGGCCTCAGGGAAGCACGGGGAAATCCCTCAAGCACGTGTCTCTCTCCCCATGTGAGAAGCCTGTCGTATGCTGCTTTAAACCACAGATTTCATTATCCAGGCCCCTCTGCAGGGAACAGTCCAGCCTCAGGATGTTACAGCATGGTGTAACTCATGCCCACTAAGGAAGAAACAAGATTTTTTCTGAGGGAAAAGAGAAGCAGCTTGACAGAGAGAAGAAAAAGCTAGTTGGCAGAGCCCCTTCTATCATACTTGCCATTCTGGGTACCAAGCACACTCTCCTAAAAGTCTGCAAAGAGCAGAATATGGTTCATGCAGAAAACTCAAGCACAGCTGTTTCAACCCCATGAGTGTCTGTCAGGAGAACAGAGATCAAGACGATGGAATTGAGACTGAGACCTTAGTGGTGGCCTCGGCACTGCTCTTCCTTTCCGTTGAGCAATTAAGCAGTATTCACAGATGGAGAACTCCAGCCCTAGAGCTGAA
>JAVJGJ010000057.1:4535087-4561300 GCA_035590215.1 Microhierax caerulescens | reverse complement strand
CGCCCTAGAGCTGAATCGGGTCAGCTCACTGGCATAATCCTGATTATTTGCAAAGAATGCCAGTGTCAAGCCCTATTTCCCTGAATGTAGCAGAAACCATAATGAACAACAGTTTTCTCCCTCATTATTTTTGGGTCTGCTTTTCCAGTTAGTCCTGTATCCCAGACATCTTACCTCCCTGCTTGCTTTCAGTGCCACATTCACAACTGCTTCCCTCCCTTCATTTTATCCCTGCTTTTGCTGCTATTACCCTGGAAACCTTTTGGCCCTCGTAACTTTTGCCTCATGCCTTAAGCGGTAGCCTTTTCCTCACCTCCAGAAAGGACAGCTACATTTTGCCTGGAAGGAAAGATCCAGGTCACAGCAGCCAACTTTCATCATATCTCTGCCGAGAAGGATGTCACTGTTGTGGCTTCTCTATGGGACTTCTTTTTCAGGCACATCCTTCATCGCTTCTCTTATGGAGGTAAAAAGTCATCCTCTCCCCAGAAGAAAGCCACTGAGGCACACGTGGCACTGCGCACACTTGTTCACAAGAGACGAACAAGGCTGTAGTTACTACAAGCCAAAACTTCCTACCGCTCACCCCACTCTCATCAAAAGGACGTCTGTTCAGGACATAATCCTATAGCAGAAAAAGCTGCTATTATTATTCCCTATCATCGCAGCTTCCCTATTTCTCACCAAATGTGCCCTGTCTCTGGCCACCATATGCAACCTGGGCAGGCTGCCAGCTCATTTCGTGCACGCTGCTCTGCAATGCTAGAATTTTCAGGCAGGAGAAGGCCTGGTAGCTAATGGCAAACATGCCCATGCAAGGACATCTCCTGCTGCCTTAAACTTCAGTCTGGGCTCCTACGTGTTTACGAACAAGCACCCTCAGACAGCCCATCAACGAAGATGTTGGAACACCAGACATTCGCAAGGCAGGGACTGGAGGCTGGACTCAGTTTTACCAAACCTTTGGTGCCCATTACACATGGGTGTACACGAGAACATGGGTGGGTGCCCTCTGGGCAATTGTTTCAGAGGTTCAGGCAACCATATCTACAGGGCTGCGGAGCTGTCACAACTTAAGTGAGATTTTAAGTTTCTCAGCTGAAACATGTGGCAAAAGTATACCTCAAAACTACAACCCTGAGAGAGGTGAACCCTCCTGCCCCTTTCAAGGGCTCCCACTTCTCTCTGGCCACCACCATTAACTGTTTCATCGCTGGATGATAAAAGGAAAAAGCAAAAGCACCGCATTGAGAACTACAGTGGAGATTTCATCTTGGCACCTCGGTCTGGGTTTTATGGCTTACAAGTGAAGCTTGGGAAAAAAATTCCCACTTTCATTCATTTTGGTTTTATCCTGCCTGCAACATTCACGTGAGTCTGAGAGGTGACCCTAAGGGAGCTGGAGCCCCCTGCAACAACCAGAAGGTTAATCCACCCTTTGACAAACTATGGCAAATGGAGCAAATTGTTAATAACAAACATCTTACTTAATGAAATATGAGTCTTTATCTCCCTGCTGTCCCAGTTTGTGGAATATCCCTGTGCAAATGCCATTTTCCCTACATCTATATGCTATGGAAACTTATGTGAGAAATACCCATATTTTATCACATATTTTGGTGGGGGAGTGACCCCAGATACTCATTTTGTGAGCTGCAGTGCTTTGTCCCAGTTGGCCATGCTTGCTAACTTCCCACTTATCCACTGGGTGAGCAGGTAAGCATTCCCAGTGTTAAAACCTGCTTGTAGGCATTTCAACTAGATTGCAAGCTCTCTCTAGGAGTCTTGAAGAAGTTACGTGAGTTAGCAATTCACTTCTTTGTACCAGTAATGTTTAACACCCCTTGTGTTCCCAGACTGCACGGTGGGAAGAGGGTGTGGGGGAAGGGAAGGAAACCACACACCCAGTGAGGCCATTAGGTACACTGAAGGAGGAATTTACATATTTTTGCAATTACGTTGTTTTCTTAACGGTTTGCCAACCTTCAGGATGGAGTCAGCAGCAAGATGAGAAGTGCCGAGAGTCTTACACACTTTCAGGTTTCTTCCCAAGTATCTCACACAGCTCCAGTCCTCCATTCAGTACTCATTTGAGTATGTGCTTAGAATTATTCCTAATGCCCAGCAAGCTATTTCCAGCTTTTCCAGGAAGTCCTGTCACAACAGTCTTCAGCGTATGCATAAAGTGGCACATGCTGATGCTATTGCCTGAAAAAGGCAGAGTACCAGCTGAAGGTCTTCGTTACTAATGTTTGCATGTGTACGCATACGTGCAGATATATATACAGGACTACAGGACGCAGGGCTCTGCCTTACCTGTTCTGCTCCACTTTCCCTTGAGAGCCGTCGGCACAGCTGGGCTTGCGTCCCTTCTCCAGCACAACGCGCCACATTCACTCACAGAATTGATCTGCCCTGAAAACCACTTCTCTCACATTTCTAAATCTCTTGGCGTAAAACCTGTTATTCTCTTGACATTAGGCTATTCAATACCTGTCACTTCCCCCCCTTAGAAAAAATTGACTTCCGAGTGACATTATATGATAAGCAGTTATATACTGAGACTTCTAACCAGATGGAGCCCTTCCATCACTGGAGACAACACCGAGCACGTGGAATAAATGCTTGCCGTTGCATAGTCCCTCTGCTCGCTGCCTCACAGAAGGAGTTGCTCCTTGCCTTGCAAAGCCCCGCTGTTTGAAGCTGCTCCACAGCTCTGAGGAACAGACTCTCTGCATGGACATCTGCAATAGTCCCAGTGCTGGAAAGGCCGGTACTTTCTAGGACATATTCATAGCCAGATTCAAGCTTTCTTTTTTTTTTTGGTGTTGTTGTTGTTTTTGCTATCCCATTTTATCAATTTAGACATCTCACAGCCATTATTTTTGGACATAAATCTAGCCTGGCAGCTTTTGAGACTAGAGGAAGACCCCACAGCCTGTTCCAAACCTAGAAATGCATCCATGGTGTATCTGACCCTGAGGAAGCCCTCACCTCTTTCTAAACAAAGGGGATGTAGGTCATCCAACACAACAGAAAGATGTGCATGCCTTCAGACTGCAAAGCAACACAGAACCACGGTACACGTGTCTAGACTGAAAGCAAAAAGAATTAATACTTCACTGCAGAAGGAGGCTGGGTATGGCCAAGACATTAGGACTCAATGCCTAGTTTTCTGGTTAGTAGGTCCAAGAGGCCCCAGGATGTCCCTCGTGCTTTGCAGCTGGTTGTAGGCACTTCTGTCAGCCCAGCGCCCTGCCCTGTTGTGCCAGTACAGAGCATTTCTGGTCACCCCAAAACTCCTTCCACCATCTTGTGTTCTCATGGGGGCTGCAAGACCCCTCAGAGGTCTATAATAACTAACATTATTAATAATGTAATAGCACTCAAAAGAGGGAAAAGGAACTCACACTTTCAGCATCTTAAAGTAGTTTTCTGGGTTGTAAAAACAGCCCACCCAGCCAGCCGTTTGTCATGGAGCTTAGTTCTGCCATAAAATGCTAATCAGCCTGAACAGTCACGTCCCCCCTGCGCCATATCTTTTTATGAGCACATTAACATGGTCGTTAGGAAGAGGGGACTCATATGGACACAAACACGTACCGCAATCATTTATTTCCCCCTCAAACTCCATCCCCAGCGACTCTAATTCATTTGCTGGAAGCCGTTTTCCTTCCCCTCCATTGAGGTGGTTTCTGGTTTCCAGAAACCCAGACATGCCCAGATCACCAAGCTGTTGTGTCACCATATTGTATCATTTATCCCCTGTGACAGGTGTCACAGGAGCAGGTAGAGCCATCTCCTCCATAAAAGAGAACACACATGCTTGCTAGGACCTTCATGAGGAGCCATGTCACGTGGATCACTAGATGCAGCTACCTCTTGTTAGCAGTAAGGACCTGGCAAAGATTTGATAAAAGTCACCTTTTTCCTTTAGACACCAAAAAACGATCCCTCTGGGATGTGATATAAAGATAGAGCTGGGAATAAAGTTTGGTAATTCAGACAGAGAGATACAGGTCACTGCCACTCAAGCTAAGAAGCCAATTTTAGGAGGAGATAGCCAATCTCTAGAGGGCACCTTCATACACACAGGCAGTGTGATGCGGAGTAAAGGAGAGGAAACCAGAGAGCAAAGAGCACAAGGACATTGGGCTTGTGGCTCTAACCCCCCGAGTGGCAAGGGAGGGGATGACCCCCACACCCGCCCTCATGGCATCCAGAACCAAAGCACTGCAAGCAGACCCAGGGTGTCATCGCATCCCGCTTGCTTAGTTCCCTTCTTCCCAGTTAGCCACAGCCACTTGGGCGAAACACGAATAAGGCAGCAGTAGCTTTAGTGCAAATGATTTTTTTTTTCCCTAAATCTTTCTTTTCCCCCACCAATGAATTGTCCCCTCCCTCCATCTCCTATTCACTCTCTATCTCACTGTATGCAAACCACAATCCTCCTTTTCTTCTTTCTGCTTTATTTTCCTGAACACTCATTAACTACTCACAAAGGACCGTGCCTGGCAGATCGGAGCTGCAATTATCTCCTGGTTCTGACCCGTGTTCAGCGGTCAGAGATTAGCATCAGCAATAATAATGGAGTGCGAGATGCAGGCAGCTGCATGCTGGGGATTTGACAAGTGTCCAGGCTGCTAGAGCCATCTGAAGGGAAGGGGATCCACCCAGGGGGGCTGTGTCCTCGCGAAGGTGGACCTGGGCTTTTCGATTTTGGCAGGGGGAAATTCCAACGCATCCCTCATGCCCGCTGGGGGAAGATGATCGACTTGTCCTCCAGTGTTACAGTCATAAATTCTGCATCTATTCCCACTCGTTCCGGTGCGCCCGTGGACCTGAGGCAGGCGGGAGATGGTTCCTGCTACGCTTACCATCCCGACTTCAAACTTCACACATTTGTTCCACTAGGGAGGTGCAAAAAACACGGGGAAAATAGATCACCAAATCATGCACATTAGCAAGGAAATGTCTCCCAGACTGCTAAAATAAACAGTCCTGCCTTCTCCCACCCCCAGTTAAGGATAGGAAAAATATTAGACTGACTTTACTGGCTTGTGGAGTGCTTTCCCACTGAGGGTTCCCGTGCACCTTTCATCCTTTCTGTCCACCCACTCATCTGTTTTAGGCATCCATCCATCTGCACCGTCTCAGTGCACCATACTGCAATTAAGATTCCACAGCAGGCTTCAGCGTGGGTCTCCTTCTCATTTCTCTTAGCTTTTCAGCAGCTTTGTTTTCTAAAGTCTCTGGGTTTGTTTGTATATGGGTTTATGATTTCTTCTTTTCGGTTACTGCAAGCAGGCTCTGACAAACAGACAAGTCCTGTAATATGCTCGGAAAAACAGTCAATCTTTGGCTCAGTCTCATCTCCTCTATCCATCAACACTATTAGGGCTGTCTCTGTGTCACATCCTTGGCTGAACCTTCACCACAAAATGTCCAGGGTGTCAAAACTTCCCAGGCAATATTGGAATTTGCTTGTCACTTAATGCCTTCTGGATACTACAATTTTCTTCCCCTCAACGGGGAGTTTGTAGACAAGATTCCTAAGTTTAGGGGTGTTTGAGTTCAGGATAAAACTCCATCTGTTTACCTGTTTGGGAGTGGCATTATGAACTTAGCTGGCAGGCAGCAGGAAACAATAGGTGCAAGTACGGCTGTTAAGAAAATGGCTCTGAACATTGCTCATACCCATTTCCAGTTAAAGATGCTTGATCCACTCCTGACCTCATTTCAATTATCCAGTCTTCTAGAAAACAGGGACAGAATTCTCATCAGAGCAAACTTTTTCAAGACTTCAAACTCGCCCTGTTTCTGGTTAGCTTAGAAACAATACAAGAATAGACCCTATCAGAGCATATCAGGGCTCCCTGAATCTGATGTCTGCTGAACCTGGACATTTGGAAGTGCAGTGACAATGAATAAATAAATAATTCAAGCTTTCTGAAACTCAAAAGTTGTTTAGCTTGAGATTAGGAGAAAGTTCAAATCTGATTTCTATTGCAGCTGATTAACCCTGTTCATCCTACAAATATCCCTAAATATTTTCACAGTTAAGATATCTGAAAAAAAGACACAAAGAAAATGCTTAGAAACAATTGCTTGAGTTGTTAAATATTTGCAATTCAAGTGGCCTCACACTTACTTTTGTGCACTGCTTTAAATATCAAAACATTATTTTGTTTTACTGACACAAGAACTTTCAGCAATTAACTTTAGATTTCTATAGGCAAGTATTTACACCAGGAGCTGCTACCTGCTTGCTGCCCCTAAGTAAGAAGCAATATTGTGTCAGACAACCGATCCCAACTGCAGACTGAAATCAGAAAGAGATACGGGGTGGAAGGATTAAAAAAAAAACAAAAGGTGGTGGTGGTGGTGGGGGGTGTGAAGTAGCAGCATTCCACTTATGTAAATACAGAAAAGGAGCTGAACAATGCCAAGAAGTTCATAACCGATTCCAATCTGCCAATTTCAAAGGCAAAACAGGTTCAAGAAGATTTGTAGCCACAGCTACAGTTTTTACCTGGAGGGCACATGTTCCAGGCCAACCTTTTATCATGTAAACCCTTTATAGTCACCATAGTGAAATCATTAAATGACCATTTATTGCCTCTTTAGAAATCAATGAGTAAGGTGCCACCTCTGCTCTCCTCCTTGCTCAGGATTTTGTCACTGAGTGGACCAGGGAGGTAACCCTGGACCTTCACATACATGCAACCTTCCAGCTATATTAGGTCCAAGGCATGCTGCTACTGCTGAGTGGAAGTCTGCACTCCCACGCATTAGTTATTCCCATTTGGCATGTGAACAGAGGATGCTGCTTTGCAGAGCTGTAGATCCAGCATGAAACTCACTTTGGAAAACTGTTTTTAAAGAAGAGAATATCTGCATGAGGGAGGGGAGAAGATGGGGGAAATAAATCTCCTGGTACTTTTGTTCATTATTTAAAGCAACTGTTATTTTCTCTCTCACTTCTGCTTTTGAATTTTATATCCAAAAGACAAGATTTTTTCTGCTAGGCACCACTGGGGGAAACAGACTGTGCAATCAGAGTTTCAGAGAAAGCTTCATTCCAGCACTTCAGGCAGGAGGAAGGTCCAGGGATGGAACAAGCAGCAACAGGGAATCTGAAAAGACTTAGAAATGCTCTTCTGGTCTCTGCTGGTTCATACCTCACACGAGCCACTGCTTCAGGTGCCTATGTACCTCATCTAATGCTATCAAATGCAGAATGCAAGGGAGGCAAAACCAAGAAGTGGGGTCTGTTAACAGGAGAGAATTTATCAGGATTCCTCCTGCCGAACACTACTACTGGCAGCCACTGTTAACGAGCATCTGACCAGTGCACTCTGCTCCCCACATCTCCAAAATGGTCTTCCCATGGTTCATCGCTGACTGCTCCAGACTCCCCAGGCTGCAAAGTACAAATTTACAGAAGATGCAATGCCTGGCTCAACCCATTAGTTTCTTCCAGAAGCTAACAGCCCTGTTCCTCAGGGGACTTCTGGTGGTGCTGGGTGGACAACTGTCTTTACAGAAAAAAACACAGCTTGGGCTCACATCTGAACTTAGGACCTCGGGTCAGCCCTGGTGATACTTGGTGCAGTGTCATAACTGAACTTTGCAGATGGTCCTGTCCTTGTAATGAACCGAACAGGTACCTCGATCCAAACACACTACTTGGTGCATTTACATTTTGAGACCGACAATTAGCCAAGGGTAACTCATGAAGTATAGAGAAGGCCATCAGATAAATGCAGACTGCATGACCTGGTGTGCCTTCATGACACAGGGAAAAAAAACCCCAGTATATTGTGGGATTTCAGGTAGGGAATACAGCATCAGCACACCAGAGGGGAAAGAGAACATTATTAACAAAGCATTTTCACTGAGCTGCTTGAAAACTTTGGATGAGGTAAGAAGAGTCTGGAGGAAATGTTAACTTTGTGCACACACAGAATGGGCAAGCCTTGTGACTGTTAATGGCTTTGTTAAATCATTTCTCTTAGCGAGTCTGTCTGTAATAAAGGATTGCTGCAACTTCCCTCATTTTTTAAGCTACTTTGAATCTTACACATGGAAAGTATTAAGTGCTAGAATTACATCCGTAAAATTAAGGCCCTAAAAAGGTCAAAGTCATCAGCTTAATTTTTGCAAGGAAGATTGAGCAACACTGGGATCTCAGGCTATCTGATTAGCTGGACCTTACAGGTTGTTTTCTGTTGTATACTCTACCTTAATTTGACTATGTTTTCCCTCCCAAAGGTTTGTGGATGTTTTAAGTCTTGTGGTAGCATAAGGTACTAGACTGCCAAACCGCAGGAGTAAAAGGATCCTGCATGTTTAGATCTGCAAGCAACATCAGCACTAGCTTCTCTATCCTTTCTCCCATCTCTCTTTCCCTCGCTCCTTTCCTACCCTAAAAAAAAACCTAGCAATTAAATTGAGAAAGGATTCACAGAAGGAAGAAATATTGCAATCTTTGTGTCCTATTCTGTCCCAGCCCTTCCTGGCTAACTGCCTAACGGGAAGGCTATTTATACTAGCAGATTTTTTTTTCAGGAGGTGGGTGAAGAGCTCTGCTTTTTCTCATCTATCCATCTGATATACAACTAATCAGCCATCAAATCATAATGATTTTCAGATGTGGAGCAGGGTCAGAAGCCAAAGGTGAAAAGCATTAGACATCCTGCCGATTTGCCTGCATGTAACCACATGAGCTTGAACTCTGGATGGTAAAAAGTAACATCCACTGAAGCAAGTGTGAACAATGAAAAAGTGGACAGACCAACCCCTGTTTTGACCATCATCTCTCTCTCTCCAAATCATGAAGTGGTTTAGGTTGGAAAGGACTTTGAAGATCGCGTAATTCCAACTGCACTGCCATGGGCAGGTATCCCTTCGACTAGATCAGGCTGCTCAAAGGTTGTTTGAAGGAAGCAGAGATGTTCAGCTTGACAAGCAAAGGAGGCAACATCCACTCCAGCACACTGTCACAGAGCCACAACCATCCCAGCCCCAGAGGAGAAAGCAAACAGTTAGCCAAGCCCTTTTAGTATGCTACAATTACAATTCCAATAATTTTTCAGAGCATGCTAAACCTAAACCCTTCAAGAAATCTATGGACTCTGTCAGCTTGGAAATCCCAGCTTCATTTGATCAGTCCAGGGAGCTCTTGTGTTATTTATCACAGAAAAAAAACCCCATTGCTCTGCAGGACCATCAATCCAGCCTGAAATTCAGTGTGTTGAAAGAAAAGGAAATCTGCGTGGTGAAAAACAAAGGCAAACCAAAAAAACCTTCTGAAGGTAGTTGACACCAGGGGAAGCAAAGACGTGGTTGTTCTGCCTCAGGGCAGGGGAAGGGGTTGTCTGTGGCAGGCAGAGGAGGGGAGAAATAAATGTGTTGGAGAAATGGTTCTGCCAGAAGTATTCAAGATTAGGTTTCAGAGCAAAATGAAAAAAAAAAGTCAATTAAGATGAACAAACCTCTATACAACCCTTCAGAGGTGTTTCAGGCTGCCTCCAAATGCAGGTGGAAACCAATACTCAGAATTCATTTACATGGGTTTAGATTTCCCCTTCTCTTCTTGTAGAAGGATTGAAAACAGACAGGGCTTTCTATTTCACTACTAAAATTTGTCACCAAACAGGTTTTCAACGACCAGTGGGCTGCATAACCAGTCTGACGACCTTCACATTCCTTTTAGCTGCATAAACCTTCTTCTCCCCTGGAGCCCAGTGACCCTCTTTCTTCAAATCCAGTTTCAGAATCTATTCCTTCTTGTAGCCTCCAAAGAAGCTACTGTAAAAGTCTTTCCTCTTAAGCAATAAAATGTGGCCAAAATATTCCGATATGACAAAAAATCCCCAAACTCCCACACAGAAAGAGCTAAGAACTACTCTAATGAATATCACAACACTTGTCAGAGAGAAGGAAGAGCATCATTTGCTCCCTTCACCTATCATACTGCCGGCTCCACTAGCCTCTTCAGAAAGGCTTTTCTATTCATGGCTGAAGGAGTTTATATCTCCCTCTTTCTCAAAGCGGAGGACACAGGAGCAGGAGACCTCCCAGCTCCTTTCAACAGGCAGCCTGGCTGAAGAGAACTGCCCTTTGGCAATGAGAATTACAGCAACACTCCACAGGGTGGCTAGGGTGAGGAGTTCAGACCAAGACATCTGAACTGTAGATGTTTAAGGTCTTGGGAGAGGAAGCTCAGCCTCTGTCTCCCGAGAGATACACTGCCAGCTTGCAAAAAGCACCCGTGATCTCAGGGACAGAGTTCATTTTAGGAACCCAACTTCATTGACATCCAAACTACAACTTTCTTGATATTACAGCAGCACCGTAGCATCAAACTGAATTTTAGAACAAATGTTTCATTTTTCTCCTCAGAAAGCTGTGCTTTCTATCACTAGGAAAAAAACCCAACAAACCTCATCCTTATTTTTACAATGAGCTCTTGGAGAAAAACCGATCTGACAGAAGTCAGTAGGCATAAGGGTTGCTCTGTACATCTTTATCCAGCATACAAAGTACTGTACATACAAACACCCACCACAGAGAAGGCAACTGAACATTAAGGGTAATTAAAAGAACAAGATGAATCTTGTGGAAAGTTGGGGAGTCTCAAAAATTTCTAATACATTCAGGAGAAAAGGGAATCAGTGACCTGTGACTCATTTATACTTATGCCTTCTGTTGCTGTGACTTATAGGTTGATAATACAGTGGGGATCCTATTTTTCTGAACTTCCCTTAAAGGGATCATTTGACTCGAGATCAAACCCGACTTCCCCACCAAAAAATAGTCTCTGTGTGTGGGCAGATATCTTTGCCCTGTTGATTAGATAGCCGTCAGCTGGATCAGATTGGAAGTGATTTATTTCAATGCTTTCCAAAGATAGGAAAGAATTCAACATCTCTTATGTAAGGTGCTAATTAAAGTGAATTAGAACCTGACTGACCCATGATGGTATTAAAATACCTACAACAGAACCAAATCGTGTCCCTGCGACATCGGGATTTTGCACTTCTGCACACAACTCACAGGGAGGGGAAAGAAGGGAAGGAGGGAAGCTGCCTGCTGTGCAGGTCTTCCATCCTTTCCCTAAAATCATCCAAATGGGTACACCTGGATGGCATGAACCCTGATGACGGAATTCAGCTGTACAGGGACTTCAGCTGTCTGCATATTCCACTGCTTGGACAGGGGATTTCACATGATGAGCATCCCTCTCATGTACCACATCGCTGGGGTCACTCTCAAAACGACAGTCAAAAGGCTAAGGGCAAATACGCAGATCTGTCTCCTGAACACCCACCTAGTGTTTATATAATTATCTACCTTCTAATTATTGAGCTAGCCTCCGGAGCTTCACACCACACGCTCTCCTAGACAAAAGTCCCTTCACGGTGCCTGAGGCCACATGCTGAGCCCTGCATCTCAGAAGCAGTAGGGTCATAAAGAGCCGTGCCCTGTGCTAATGCCACCCGTGCACGTGCCCTGTGCTAATGCCACCCGTGCACGTGGAGGGGAGACACCAGGCTACAGCTGCGGCTTCGCTACCGGCCAGAATGGCACACGTGTTCCAAGCCACTGTCAAAACATGCTTAAATCGAGGCTCTGAAGTGAAGGCGCAGAATATCTCTTATTTTTCAAGGCAGCTGTACACCACAGGAGAAGCAGGACATGAGCTGGGCTCTTAAACTGATGTACTAACTACAGGGCTGCTTTTTCCTCTGCTGATTACTGCAGATGCTACTTGTGTTGCTGCTGTTCTAGTTAGAGAGGAGGAAAACCACTACAAACCACTACAAAACACTACCTGAAAACTTTCAGGTGAGTAAGATCAACCCAGCCTACTTCTAGGGATTTGTGTGCCCATATTTTTCATTTATCTTCATTACACATTGTTGATCATGCCAAATAAGTTGTCTCTGCCAGAAAGCTTTTGGAAAGAGGAAGCGTCATGAGAACCGCTGCAATTATAGATCCAAACCCACACCAGCTGGGTCAGTGCAGCCATTTCTAAAACTTTTTGTGGCTAGGACCCTGTGTTTGTATACATATACCTCTATTTTTCTGCACGTCTGTTTCTTCTACTTCTCTTGTTATGCAAAGGTTAGCGATCTGCACAAATTCACAACAGTTGGCTGCCAAACTCTAGATGTTTGCAGCAGTGTGATGCTTGCAGGAGACTAAAAACAAACTTACCGTGCAAATGCTGAGGTCATGGCATGGGTGCATTTTGGAGCAGTGCTCCCTGAACTCTGTACAGGGAGGTCATACAAAGCCATTGTCAGTAGGACCATGAAATTGCACAGGTCAGTAACATGTAGAAATGCAACGGGTAAGGTACAGAGATAAAGGGGGATCCTGGTGAGCTCTAGGAAGAGCTGAGTTTGGCCAGAGCACTGTCAGAGCTGGCTGTAAGCAGCCACTTAAACATAGGGTTTCACCTGTTCCTTTCTACGATACCCAGATTAAAAAAAAATACCCTATCCCAAAAACATGTGTGTTTGTCTTCACTAATTATATGGGGTAAACTGTACAGTCTAACTTTCAATCTACCATCCAGTTCCTCTCCACATGATCCCACTAACAGCTGCTCCAGATGGCAGAAAGGGATGCAAAAGAGGCAAGAATTGGTTAAAACCCTCACAACTTGTCCACACAGCCCTGGGAAGGCACACCTCTTCATTTTCTCATTTGCCTATGCCTACACATGCCTCACCATGAGGACAGGGGATGCAAGAAGAGATGTGATATGTGCAGCTCACAGCCTGTCAGGGGCCAAATGGAGTCAGCAAGTCAGAAGCGAAGGGTGGCAGAAAAAGCCCGCGACTGCTCCAGGGCGAGTCTGTCTCCCAAACCACTCCACGTCATCTAAACAGTGAACAAACATTGAGGCAGTTCTGGTCTGCTGACTTAGAACATCTCAGGGGCGTTCTTCTGGAGCATGCTTTTGAGTATATCCTGCCTTTCCACAGCATTGTGCAGGCTCACCGTGCAAAACCCTCCTGGATTCTATCAAGAAATGGAAATTTGGGGATAAAAAAAACCCCACAGTGCTTTCAAAAGGAGTCAGAACCTGATTCATGGTTTCATGTCCAGGCAATGCTACCTTGCTTGGGAGATTCAGAGTTTCTGCAAGTAGAAGGTTGTTTTGAAATCTCTTGAAATTTTCTGAGCCAGAAGAAGGTCTGAAGGAAAGTCTTATTTTATTTTCCTGGTGCTCCCTGTGAGAATCCTCCAACGAGACATTTGCTAGCCGGCAGAAACAGGGATCCAGCCCCTGTGCACCCGTGCAGGATACCACCAGCAGTATGTTACTGCTTGAGCGAGGTTATGGCACGCTGGGTTTACCTGAGAGCAAAAGCAATTTGCCAGGTGTGCAACGGCTTAAGGGTGCAGTGCCCCCCCCTTTGTAACAGCCTGTCCATCCCAGACGGTGTTCCAGGGGAGACGTGGCAGTGCTGGACACGGAATGCATGGCTGCACCCGGGCCTTGGCTGTAGAGAGCTGACAGAGGGACTCCAAGGCAGGTAAAGCAGGAGCAGGGCCCTGGCACAGCACAAGCGCTCCTTGGAGGCTGGTTTGCCCACTCCTGCTGCACTGAGAGTCCAGAGCATCTGAAAACATCCATATACCCCTCGTGCCACACATTAAACACTATGGGTTATTTTTACAGCTGCCCTTTTTTTTCTTGTTACTCCTCCACCTGATGCATGTGCTGCCTTTGTTCCATCTCTCCAAGATCTCATGCTGCACGCTTGGAGAAGAAAGGCTGCAGTGCTCAGTCTTGCCACCCCTTCCAGCACAGCTGCTTCTCTTGGACCCTGCTAACCATGAGGAATCCTCCCACAAGAGAAGCCTTCTTCAGCATATTCAAGTGTGGCGGTAGGATGTACCCTACACAGAGCACATCCTGAGGAGACAGCCCCAGCTGCCTCTGTGCAGCACGCTGTCCTTACCCACACACCTCTCAGCCCACCTAGCCCCTGCACAACATCCACTCAGGTGGTCCAGCCATTGCCATAATTCTTCTAGAAACTTTGACTTACTGGACAACAGGCAGAACGTGCCTGTGATGGTCCCCTAATTCCCACAGCCCTCCCCCTCTCTGTCCCTGCCAGGCATAGATGATGTGTGGTGGTTTCAGAGCACTACTTTAAAGCCTCATGAGTCAAACCTTCGTATCCCTTAATATTTGCTCCCAGCATGTAAGTGGTGCCTCATGCTGTTTCCCTCCGTGACCTCAATATCCAATTCCTGTTCCCCTTGGTTGCTTCACTTGCAGAAATAATACCATCTGTGGTGAAGATAATACCCTGTAGCAGCTCCTCAGTACACGTGGTCGTTCTGATTTCTTCCACCAAACCCCCTACAAGGCAGAGCGAGGTGCCATGTGTAACCCACATGTTCAGCTAACGCAAAAAGCCTTTAACAGCAGCTCTTTTAAAACCTCAGACTAATCCTATTAAGTCCTAGCAGCAGGTGTGAAGGGGTTGATACACCCAGTCCTATGCCTCCCACAGATGCTCCCTGGGGTGCTCATACCTTCACAGGCAAGCACACAAATGTTCTCCCACATGCAGACCTGTGCGCACACCCACCCCACGCAGCGCTCGCACACCATTCTGCCCAGCAGCGTTTCGGTGGGAGAGATAAGCTGCACACACGATGTTATGGCATAAAGAGAAAACAGAGCTCCAGGTCTCCATCAGAGGTAGGCACAGGCTTCTCAGAGCAAAGCTTCAATGCACGGCTGCGATTTTATCTCCCGTGTCCATTTGTCGTTAGCATCAATTGCTGATTTGGTGGCTCAGGGATAGCACGATGAGATCTCTGTCGTCTCTTTCCCCTGGGGTTAGGCACTGCTTTTTCTCATTACCTTTTTGCTGAAAGTGTTTATCATGGCAGATAATCTGAGATAAAGCTCCTTCTTGAAATCATTTGTCTTTCAGCCATGGGAGTAGGAAGTGTCTCACAGTTTCAGTCTCCCCTCTCATTTTAGAGAGTTATTCTTCTTCCTTACACTACTGTACTTCAGCTGTGGCCATCCAGCTCTCAGGTATGGTCTGCATCTTTGCACATGTAGCAAAAAAAAAAAAAAAAAGAAAAGAAAAAGAAATTAGACAATGTAAAAAATTTGGGCGTAGGAGGAGCAGTAGAGGGGTCACATTCCTTAGTTCAGGCTCCCTCACTGTCTCTGTCTCCCTTCACATGGCAGGTTTGATGCTGGCAGAGGTACAGGTGCCCTTATCCCCAACAGTGGGTGCCTGCTGCAGTGGCAGCGCGGTGAGGTGAGCAGGCAGAGCTCTACGGAAGGCAACGCTGCCTTCACTTGGGCTTTGGTTTTGAACCTCTGATGCATCAGAACACAAAGCTGGCTGGTTCAAATCAAGCGATGTGAAGTACAAGCAGCCTTTTCTGCTTTTTGGTTAGAAGTGGGGAAGGAAAACAATTTTGTTCTGCAGATAATTTTATTGGAATCGCTGCATAATGCAGAAGAAAAAAACAATGAGATTAAGACTTTTTCATCCCTTGGGAAAGCTGAAGATTTTTTTCATTGTAAGCTGGTGATGAAAAATTGAAATTTTTTTCCTTTCCTGTGGAATGCAAACTCCAACACCAAACGTTGACATTTTTTATCAAAACAAAGCTCCTTGATTATCTCAAAATCAAAGCACGTAGTTTTAGGGAAGTAGCATGACGTGTCCTGTTTTAAATTGTTTCCACAAAGTAAATGTCCCTCGAACACAGCTGCTTATAGGAATTGCTCCCTGGCCCTGTCATAGCCCCGGTAACACGGCGAGACACAGGATTCACGCAGGGTGCTGCCTCAAGTTGGCCAGACAAGACTCACTGCATTGCCTTGTGGGTTTATAGGTCTCCAGTTGTACCCAGCACACAGTGGAGAAGGGGGTGCTGGAAAGGCAATCTGTGAAAGCAGTGCACCCTGGGCAAACACAGCCTGGAATCAGTTCAGAACAAACCTGCATTTTTTTCCTGGAAAAACTGAAAAAGCCTTTGTGAGGAACACTTGCACGCAGGTTTAGCATGGAGGGCACTGGGGAGGGGAGGGGAACAGGAGGGGTATCTCTTGCAGATAATACCGTTACAGAATTTTACTGCTGCTGTAATGACACATATAGGTTACTACCTTTTAAAATCAGCCCCCCTCTGCACCCACACGTGGCAGGGTGGACCCACATGTTACCTCTCGTAGAGGGATGCGCAGGCAGCAGCCTGCTCCTCCCTGCAGCGTGGGGCAGAGCTCACAGTGTGGTAGCACAAACACACAACCCAGAGAAACCTGCAGGATCCAGACACCTACGCAAGGACCACGAACAGGAGTAACACACCCTGATATAACACACATATATAGTCTTACACGTCCCCATACTAAGGCACGTGCAGGATTCGCAACACCTTTTCCTATATTTTCATAGAATCATTTAGGTTGGAGAAGACCTTTAAGATCACCAGGTCCAACCATTAACCCAGGACTGCCAAGACCCCCGCTACACCACATCCCTGAGCACTGCATCCAGAGGTTTTTTAAACATTTCCAGGGATGGTAATTCCACCACCCCTCTGGGAAGCCTGTTGCAATAACCCTTTCGAGGAAGATATTTTTCTTAATATCCAATCTAAACCTCACCTGGTATAAATTGAGGCTGATTCATCTTGTCCTATTGCTTGTTAGCTAGGAGAAGAGACCGACTCCCACCTGCCTAGAGGCTCCTTTCAGGTAGGCGTAGAGAATTTTCTTGGAATTGCCCTAGAACCAGACATGCTTAGTTAGCAGTTTAACTCAAGCACAGGTAGTGTTCCGTCCTGACGCTCACAGATCATCCCGTCTCCCTCAGGAAAGCGGATCTGGCCATCCTGGCCCCACCGAGGGGTGCCAATGAGGAGAGAATCCCACCAAAACCTGGAGCCCTGGGCTCATTCACATTTTCCTCTGTTCCTGAGGGGGAAGAAGAAGGAGGGAAAAAAAAAAAACAAAACCAAACCCAAACCAGCTGTGAATTTATTGACTCTCCCTTAAGAATCTCTAGAGCAGTAAATTCCACCTTCATGGCGCTGGCTAATTATGCATTTATTTAACTCCGTTGCTGCGGTTTTTTAATGACTCTCCGCTGTTGTTTGAAGTTCACTGTCTATTATTTGCAATAAAATCCCCTGTCATATTTTTGCCTCATTATTCCTAACAAATAGTGGATTTCCTGGGCCCTCTCCCTTCTCCCCCTCCGCATTGCTCCATGCCACCCTCACCTCTCCCGCTTGCACTCCCAGAGTTTCAAAGACCAGCTGTTAGCATTTTGTCGATGGAGTGCTTTTGAGAAACTTCTGTCACGGGCTCCAGCACAGCAGGGGCTGCTGAATAAAATATCAGCCCTTCAAAAGGGAATTAAGGCAGAGAACAAAAGCAGCAGGGAGAACAAGGAGAGGAAAGGCTGGTCCTGTGGTCCCCTCTCCTGCCCAGCAGTTTGAAAGAGGGACCCCTTTGGTGTCACTGCCAGGCAGTGACCTCCAGATGCACAGACAGCTGTGGTGGCCAGGTAGTCGGTGATAATTGCCTTTGGCATCATAAGAAGTAGTTCAACGCCCTTCTTAGGGAAGAAGGAGTTCAACACTTCTTAGGGAAGAAGTAGTGCCATACTCTTCTTAGGGAAGAAGAAGTACAACACTCCTCCTTCAGTGGCATCAAACTCTTCAGCACAAGTTTCATCTTCTCCCAACTACAGCTTGCAGGATCTGACTCCGCGCTCTGACTTCCCTACGCTTGCCCAAGGTTCGCTACCGAAACGTTTCTGCCAGCCCAAGAAATGGCTTTAAAACTTTTTAGTATTGTTTCCGGGTAAAACACAATTTTTCCCAAACCAAGTAAAAAAAGGGAAGCGTATTGATGCACTTGGATTTCACTGATAATTTCCAGATCAGCAAACACCACTCCCATCTTCAAGAAGTGCAAGAAGGAGATGTGGGCAATTACAGGCCCATCAGCCTTATCTTGATACCTGGGAAGGTGTTGAAACAAATGCTTCTGGAAACCATTTCCAAACACATTAAGGATAAAAAGAGTAATTGGGAGTAGTTAGCACAGATTAATGAAGTAGAAACCATGCCTGACTAACCTGATAGCCTCCTACAATGAAAGGACGAGTTCAGAAGGTGAGGGAAGGGCAATAGATGCTGTTTATCTTGACTTTAACAAGGATTTCAAAATTGTTGTTCCTAACATTCTCAATGGCAAATTGATGAAGTACAGACTCAGTAAGGGGAGAGTGAGGCTGAAATGTGGCTGAAGTGCTGGGCTTAAAGGGTTGTGATCAGTGGCACAAAGCCCAGCTGGAGGCTGGTCACTAGCAGTATACCCTAGGTGGTCCGATACCATTTAACATCATTAATAACCCGGACAACACGGGGCAAAAAGTACTCTCAAAAAATTTGCAGAAGAAACGAAACTGGGAGGAGCGGTCGATGCACCAGAAAGTTGGGTGCATCAGAGGAACTTTGACAGGCTAAAGAACTGAGACAATGGGAATCTCAAGAAATTCAAAGGGAATTGTTGAAAAAAAAAAAAAAAAGGAGTCCTGCACCCAGGAGAGAAATAACCTCATGCACCAGTACATGCCAGGGTCCAGCTGGCTGGAAAGCAGCTCTGCAGGAGAGGCTTGACCCCTGTTGAATACCTAGCAAAGAAGGAGCCAGCAACATGCCCTTGGGGCAGTCAGCAGCCTCCTGTGAAGAAAATCCCTGACAGCAGTGAAGGGAGGTGATGCTTCCCCTCTGCTCAGCACTGGAGGTAGAATGTCTGGGGTGCTGTGCCTTGGTCTGGGCTCCCCAATACAATAAAGACATGGACATACTGGAGTGAGTCCAGCAATGGGCAACTGAGGTGATTAATGAGTTGGAGCACCTGATGTATGAGGCTGGCAGGGCTGGGATTGTCCAGCTTCAGGAAGAGGTGGCTGAAGGTGAATCTTAACAACACAAATACCTGATGGCAGGCGGTAAAGAAGGCAGGGTCAGACTCTAGTTAGTGGTATCCAACTAAAGAGCAAGAGGCAGCAGGTGCGAACTAAAATTCAGGAAATTCCTTTTAAACATCAGAAAAAACAAACTTTTCTACAGTGAAAGTGGTCAAACACAAGTTGCCCAGAGAGCCTGTGGAGTCTCTAGCCTGGCAGCTATTCAAACCCCATCCAGACATAGGCTTGAGCTACATATTACACTTGATCTTGCATTCAATAGGGGAGTTAGACTGGGCAATCTCCTTCCAGCCTGAATAGTTCTGTGGCTGGAGGTTCTCTAAACACCACCCACGCTTCAGGAAACTTCAGAACAGTTTGATGAGAACGAGAAATCCAGAATTTTTCTTTTAACTTAAAAATGAGATGTCTCCACAAATTCAGAATGATTCCAAGTTGAAGAAATCATCAAGACTCACCCCTTTAACTGCAGCTTCTCACTGAACATCTTGTAACAGAACAGTGACTCAGCTCGCTCTGCTTATGCTCTGCCGTTATGCAGCGTGTTTCTCGAAGAAGAAATATTGGCTCACTTGGAACCCTTGGCCAGGAGAGTTTCCACAGGGAGGGATGTGTACCAACATTTGCTGCTGCCTTTTTTCAGGCACATGACAAAAGCCCCACGCCACAGGATGCCTTCTGTCTCATCAAGGAGACCAGTTGGCAAGTTAAAGACATCTCACAATTGTGTAGTTTTCTGACACCCATTGTGGAATTTTAGCTTTGGTGGTTATTAAGATACCTTCAGCAGGCCTGGGCTTTCCAGACTTTACTCTAAATACCTAGATAATTACTGCAAATTCTTCATAACTTAGCCAAACTATACATATTTAAATTTGTCCTTGAAAACAAGGTCACTGCAACCCTTGATTACATTCTTGCTCCACACTCCATTCAACCTGTCGGATATTCTGGAAGCCAGGTGTCCAAACTGGAATGTTACATTTTAGAAGTGGTTGCACTAGAGCTACATAAAGAGGATGTTCTTTCCACCTCCATGCCACGACACTTTCACACAAAGTCCCGAACTGGAGCACTCTCCGATTTACCCTCAGCTTAGCAGCTCCCATAGCTGCTTTCAGCATCTCCAGCTGCTGCTTTTTTGCTTTGTGCAAAGTAAATGCATGTTTTGGATAGGATAAGTAAACTTCATATATATAAACATGTTGCATATACCTATGCATGCATATATAAATATAAATACATATATACACATAAATACCTGCTACCTTTGAAAAGAACTGATTTGGAGCAGAGCATTTCTGGAACTTATGTCCAGCTCACCCAAGTGTAGTAGCTAAAAAGCACTTTCAAATTTCACCACATCTCATTTCAATGTATTAAAAGCAGAATAATGTACTTCAAAACAACATTTTACTTAGAATGCTACTAAACTTTTTCAGAATTTTAAAAGCAAAACAAATAATTTCACTCACAACTAAAGAATGTGATTGCCCAAAAAACCCTGAAGTTTTCATCAGCTTATCTCAAAGGACCATGAATTTATTTAAAGAAAAGAAAAGCACAGACTTTTTGCAGACCTAGTTCTGTACCCAACCTTAATCAATTATAATGGCTTGTATTTACCAATTAAATGTCATCTCACTAGTTTCTGTTTTCTCTAATGATCTAGCTCCTCATTAGTGAGCTTATACTAATTTTCTACTATATTCAGTGCTCTGAAATTGGTATTTGCAGTACCACGCCTAGTTTGGTGACATCCTGTCTCAAGACAGACACACACCAGTTACAACCATTCCAGTGGAGAACAGGCTTGACTGGAGGTCTACAAAATGTAACTATGGATAAAGGTCAAGGGTTGGGCTCATTCAGCAAAGGAGACAAGGGGCAAGAGGACATGTAAAACTTCATTAAGAAGTTGAGTTATTAAATGTTCTGTATGCCTGTGGTAGAACAAGCAAGATCCTCCAGGATATAATTGCAGTGAAAGAGATTTGATTTAAACATAAGGAAAAGCTCTGTTGCCAGAAGGATAGATGGAGACTGAAGCTTCTTAGCTAGAGGTGGCACTGAGGATATAAATCTGCACAGTGTAGTGTTGACTCAGCCTTTGAGAATGGTGAGGTAACAAATGAAGTTGCCGCATCATGGGCATGACACGACACCTCGGAGGAGAGAGTGTCTGTTTCAAAACCAAAACTGATTTTACTCATGCTGCCTTTGCTACCTGTCCACAGAGCACTAAGGTACATGAGTAGAAGTGGTCTGTCCTACATTCAGGCACCAAGACAGGAGTTAGTTTGTCCACTCACCTTCCTGCCACCATCCCTTCATAATTTGAGGTTTTTCCTTTTTGGATCCCCTTCACCTAGGCACCCTGAGAAGCTGGAATTAGATGGGCTGGGATCTGACTGACCTGCTGCTCCAGGTGCCAATACCACACGGCCCCTTACAGCCCACCTTCTCCTGGTCATTCTGGTCCTTCCACATGCAAACCTTCCCTTTACTTCTTAGCTCATACCAGTTTTGGCATAGCTATTAGTTCTCTTCCATCCTTTTCAATGATGTTACTTTTGATGCATCTTTATTGTAGCTCCTCCCATTCTAACAGAAGTGCACATTATGGACCTTCCTTTTTCCAGTCTCCCTTGGTTCCCTCAAAATACCTAGGGAAGTCCACAGTAAGGACATATGAGGCAAGCGTCATTGTTAGGAATAGCCTGGGAATTCCCCAGAAAGCAGTGAGGAACCCGTTCCTCAGGTAGAGAAGAAAGCAACGTAACAGTGTAAGAGTCTCTCTCCTAACTTTAATCATCTGCAACACCTCCGGGCCCAAAGGCATTTTCACACCATTGCTTCTAGTTCAATAACACCAACGCTGAAGAGCTACAGAGGGTATTTGCCTTCAAAGAGGGCTGGCTGAAGCAAGGCTGTGAATACCACACCACGAGGGATGCCACTCTCACATGTGTAGCTGGGTGGGCATGGGGTGGGTTGGGGCGTGAAGCCTTGCTCCTGGACAAAGCAGGAAAGTACGGCCACAGAGCAGCATCAGCACACGCGGCTTTGCAGCTAGATTTACCGACCTGCTCTCTAAGAAGAGATATGTTAAAAGGTTGAGAGGTGTAGCTGGATTTGGGACAGGTAAATAAACAGGAAGCTGCATTTCTGCCTAAGAGAGATAAGCCTGGCACGAGGGGACACATAAACATCAAAGCAACCCACACCACAGTGAATGGATCCGTTAGTCGCAGAGCTCTAACACCCCGATGGGAAAGGCAGAGTGGGAAGACCAGATACTGCCGTCACCTATAGTCTAACAGTACTTTTCAGCTCGACCCCTGGAGCTCTGGTGTAAACCTATCCTGGGGAAAATCTCAAAAAGGTGACGTTGAGAATTAAGTTTATTACCAGTGGGGCCCAATTCACCACACCGGGATCTCTACCACCTCCAAAAGGAACATATCCACAGTGCCTGCAAATGGAGAGAGGCTCAAAATTGCCACTCTAATGACTACACTTAAATTGCCCATCAGGTTGGGATTCAGAAAGCTAAAACTTCAATTCCAAAACATAGCCCGAGGCCACAGCATGTCTGAAGCACAGGTTTGACAGAGGGGCTCTCGTAGTGCTCCGCTGACTAATGAGATTAAAGGGTTTTCATTAAATCAGTTGTAGTTATAAGGCTTTCACATTATTGCTCTTGCATCTTAAAAAGGTGTTACTGTACGATTTGATACATTTGACTTGGAAAAGATTAGCAGCCAGTTTGAAGTTTTCCATTCAAAGTAATCCAGTATCAAATGCCTCAGCTGAACCCCAAGAGTTCAGGAGTGGGGCTGTTTCGAATTTTGGCATTTGGACACGGACAGAAGTCTTGTTTTCTGGCTTCTGATCAGTCGAAGGCCTTTTCAGATGACAGCAGAGCATATGTAAAGTTCTTACAGGGCCATCTATGAAGACATTTGATACAGATTGAGGCCTCTAACTGTCCCAAATTACACAAGCAGTGATAATTTTAAGAGGTTTTGAGGCATATCAAGTCACAGGTGAGAATCTGGTGACAAAAGTAAGCTGAAGGCAGCTGATCAGTCAAGTGCTGGAATTCCTTAATTTCTGCTACACCACACTTTCCATTAGGTCTGAAAGATCATCTACTGCCTGTTGGTAGTCTACCACTGGCAAAAATAAATCTGGAATTTCACAATGGATTTGAAGGCCAAATTCTAAGAAAGACATCGAGTGTAAAGAAAAAGTACCTTGACTAGTGGCTAATGCAGCTGAGGAATCAGAGAACACAAGCCCAAAGCTGTCAGTCACTTGAGACCATCTCAACTCTGTATCTTCATTTCTCCATTGCACCAGAAGGGGGTGAATTAGCTATGCACAGTAAAAAAAAAAAAAAAAAAGCGTAAGCGTTTTAAGATATTTCATTAGCCAAGTGTAAGGCGTGTATGTGTGTCTGTGCAGTTTATTAATACACACGTGCACATTTCCCCCAGCGTGTTTTGTCAGGTAGGAGGACAGCCCTGTTGTACCTACCTAGCATGAAATTAACGCCTGCAATGGGGAAGATGTTCAGCATGACAGCTGCAGCCTGACTAAGCATCTCACACGGGTTGTTACCGAGATACTAGCATTAACAGAATATGATACCTTTTTCACTGTAGTCTCTGCCTACTGAAGCATTCGCGAGACGCATTAGAATACAGCAAGATGTACATGGAGAAGGCTTAATGTTATATTAGAAAGCGCCAAGATCTCCTCAGGCAGTCATATCAGCAACTGGATATTATCACTATACATTTAAGGAAAAACAGTAAGTACCTTTTGTCACAGTCCCCCATGGTCACAGCATTAGCTGTAGCTGCTAGCCAGAAACTACTCAGACTATAAACTACCAGCACTTGTAATGTTACCACCACCCTCCTTTACCCCACCCTTGGGCAGCTACAGGACAGAATTTCTGGACACCTGGGTAACAGGGCAATAGTCTTAAGCCACACAGGAAGAGCACAAGATTGAAAGTGTCAGCAGATGTTTTACTGAGCATCTTGAACAAATTTCACAGTACATGGCTGTTACAATTAGCAGCGTGGTATTAAAACAGAATACAGAAGTATTTTGAAAAAAAAAAAAAATTCTTACTAGGTACTACATACAGGAGTACTTCGCTAGGATTCTGAGTTAGATATCCCATTCAGCTGCTCCACTCCCTGCTCAGGAGAGCAAGATGCTCCCTGTGACCCGTTTGCTCCTGGTGCTTGCTGTATGAAGGACCCTCAGACCACAGGTCCCTGGGACCTCATTTGCCAGAGCAGTAGCTGGAGATCGCCTCAAGAACAGCTACAGCCAATATTTGACGCTGCAGATAAAAGTTGCCCAGGATATTCAAAAAGATCATTCTACAAAGGAGAAGACTGTACCCTGCAGAATTTTTTTGTTGTCTCGGGGAGACCTTCTCCCTCTGTTTACCCCCTCCAGTACAATGGAGAAATGAAGATACAGAGTTGAGATGGTCTCAAGTGATTGACAGCTCTGGGCTTGTGTTCTCTGATTCCTCAGCTGCATTAGCCACTAGTCAAGGTACTTTTTCTTTATACTCGGTGTCTTTCTTAGAATTTGGCCATCAAATCCATGGTGAAATTCCAGAAGGTTACATACATTACCTCAATATTCACCGGAACAAGGGTATCTATCTGCTACAAGAGAGCTGTACACGATGGTATATCATGCTCCCAGGCCTCACATAACCACAGGAAAAAAGCATGATTCACAGCTTCCATCACTTGGACAAAGCCTTTCCTTCCAACCCGGACATTTCTGAAGCATTACCCCAAACACTTCAATTCAGCCACTCAATACTTTCATTGAACTACTGTGGCCTTTTGGCTACTGCCCAGTTTCTCTGGGAAAACAGCCTTTGTCAAGGCGCAGAGTGAAAGATTGAGCAAGTTACCAAAGGAAAGAGGAAAGGCAGGAAAATAATCTTGCAATTCTTCTGCACATACAACCACTCCTTTTAGAAAGGTAACCAAAAGCAAGCCGTTGACAGCAGAGGTGAGAGGGAAGGGACGCATATTTCAGTGAAGAGATTTATTAAGGCCTGTCTTTTCTTTAACTGCAGCTGTACACAAGATTGACATATCCTGTAAGCTACCTTTGATAAAGTCCCTAGTCCTGCTGCAGCAATGCAGACCATTTCGTCTGCAGTGCATTTACAACTGTAGTTTACAGGATTTTCTACTTTCATATCCCAGCCTCAGTTGCTAGCTGTCTCTCAGGTCAGTGTTTTACTAGCTCGTAGTTTGTCAGCGAGTGTCTGCAGTATCCACTGCCTAACAACTCTTCCAAGATAAAAACACCGAATAACAGAGTAGGGTAGAGTTCAGAAAGCAGATGACTCTTGAACCGTGACTCTGAATGGGAGTCCTACAAGTAAGTTTGAGTTACATTGATCCTGGAGACAAGCAAATAGATGGGCAGAGACTGTAAATTCTGGTTATATCTCCAATACTAGCACCCTGGAGGACAGTCTTGGCACCACGGCAACGGTAAGGTGGAACCCAGTGAAGACAACTGGCAAAGAGAAAGGAAGAAATGAGGAAACTGGCACAGGAAGGTCCCAAAGCCACTACTCGTTTTTCTTGAATGGCAGTTTTGATGTAGAAATTAAGAATATCTTCTCTCGAGGTCAAATGAAGTAGTCATGATCTGATTAATCACTAACAGGCCATGAAAATGTAGGGCCAGAAAGCCCCTCCTATCCTTCCTTGAGGAAGAAGAGACAGCCCTACCTTGGCTGTTTCTGAAGATCCTTATCCAACCACCTAAAAATTAAAGCGAGGATGTTTCTAATGCCTTTTTGAGGCATCTATTTGAGTGATTTGTCTGCCCTTACCTCATATTTTCCTTGCCCACACAGAGGGTAAGTTATTTAACACTCCCCCCACACCTCAATGTCTCCAGTAAATGTGTCCCACTAAATGAGCCCTCTTACATTCCCATCTCTCTGTATTTTAGTGCTTTTTTCCAAGAGCTGCCCTCACAGTGCTCCTTTCCCTGGAGACCATTTCTTTAAAGTTGCCACCAAAGCAGAGCAAAATGCTTGTGGGGGGCTGACCCTGGCTGGGTGCCGGGTGCCCACCAAAGCCGCTCCATCGCTGCCCTCCTCAGCTGGGCGGGGGGAGAAAA
>JAVJGJ010000057.1:4519477-4531605 GCA_035590215.1 Microhierax caerulescens | reverse complement strand
CTTTGAAGTTTACTACTACAAGCCAACAAGCAATCAGGCTACATTCCTCTAGCAGGTTGCAAGAGAGGGTGTGTTAATTGCCTGCAGCTCTTCAGGACACAAATTATGTTCTATTAGGATAAGTTATACAACATAGGACCAGGAGTTTAACTAGCAGCTGTAGCCAACAACACAGCGAGTCTGCCAAGTCTGGCACATGTTAAAGAACTCTCTTGCTCATCATCCATGAAGTCTGCAGGTGCTGCCAATGCCCAGTAGCAAAGGGTAAGGTGATATCAGGATTACCACAGCTGGTTCTGATGAAATTGTCTCACTTAATGACATCCTGGAGTAAGGGCTGGAAAGCTGTCAGAAAGACAACGAAGATTTTTGCCAAAAAAATATAAAATTGAATTACATGTGTGATTGATATACATCTGTTTTGACAGGAGAATATTTCTGTGGTTTAGGAGGCAGGACAGGGGCATGGGGAGGGCCACACCAGAATAACCAGCATCCCAGGGATTGCACTTGGTGTATTATAGTTAAGTGCCCCTGCTCTACCAAGTTCAGAACTAAGGCATCGAGGCTAACACAGTCAGCAAGGCAGCATTGCCTTATGGCAAAGGCAAGCCCAGAGGTCTTCTGCTGGGCTGTTTCATTACATGGTCATCATGAGGGGAACAACTCACTCAGCTGCTTATTTGACCTTTCTGGAAACGGCCATAGCCAGCAGGTGACTTAAGTACAGGTTGGATTGGGGTTGTGTTTGTTTTTTGTTGGTTTGGGGTTTTTTTGGTTTGCTTTTGTGTTTTGTTGTTTGTTTGGTTGTGTTTTTTTTTTTTAAACCGGAGGTTTATTCTATTACTTTCCGATTTTAAAGAGACTTGAAATTACTCTGCTCAAGTTGTGGGAATAGGAGAGCGCTTTCTTGCACTAGATATTACATTTAATACTGCCTCCCTCCCAGGAGGATATCAAACCAGCTACTTCCTGAATCAACATGAAGTTCACGGGGAAGGGGGTCTCTGCATTTCAAATCCTCGTTGCAAACCTGCTTAGAGCAGGAGGGGAAGCACTTATGAGTAGCTGTAGGCTGGGTTTTTTAAAGCTGGTTATGAACACTGTCTAGCTGCAGCCACCACAAGGGTCACACAGCTGTCTTAAAGAAAAGATTTCTTGTACCACCAAAATGGTAAAACCAGGTCAGTTTAAGTCATGAAAACTTCAGGGGTGTTCTAGAGCTATCTAGGAGTGATCTCATGCTGAAGGATGCAGACGCTGAATGGCTTTTTTGAGTAAATGGCATTATATTTTTATAGCACAAGCTACTAAATTAGGCACAAATGTTACCTCCAGATGTTCCACTTGAAATTACACTAGCTCTACATAAAGACGTCCGTAGAACTATTTCAAAACTCAAAGCTTTCTCATGATTAGGCCTTGGTATCACGCTCCACAGGACTGTATATACAGTTAATTATGAAACTCATTGGGTTTTTCCCCCATTACTGACAGTCCTTACTATTGTCATTCCAAATCACCTGTGTTTCTACAGTGACCCAGAGAAAGCCAGTCCCTTGGATCATAGCAGAATTCGTTCCTTTACATCCTACCCAAGAGGAAAACCAACATACTGCAAGGCAGCGTGTCTGGGGCAGAACAGCACTGCCGAGGCTGCTCTTTGCAGCATCTACAGGCAGAAAGCAGCAACGAAGAGTTACCAGCTTGATTTCCACTATGAAGCATGCCTGTGGTTTGCAGAGAGCTATAAACCATCCTTGTTCTTACCATCCTTATCGTCAGAAGCATCCACATGTTTTGTTTCAAGTGCAAAGGAAGTCTCCACAGAAGCCCCTCACAACACTTGCAATTGTTTCTCTGCTACAGATGTTCTAGCTGACACGGCACATGGTAAGCTCAGAAAGCATTTCAGTCCCTCTTCATGGAAAGGCACCTTTTCCCTTGATCCAAAAGGTTATCGTAAGATATTCCAGAGAAGAGATGAAAACCTAAGTCAAGGCACCTGTGTGTCCTTCCTAACCCTCACCTTATTTCTAATAAAAAATACTGCTGTTGTCAACAATGGCAACATTTCTCAAGTCTTAAGAGTCCTTTACCACCCTTTACCTGCTTTGGAGACACATGTTGGCTAGGTATCCCCACCCACCTCCGTTTAAACCCAAAGAAGGTACATTTCTCCATCAGAGCTTTCCCCTTGCACGAAGCATCAAAGCCTTCTTTTCACTTTAGGAGCCAGCAGCTTTTCTCTGAGGTAGTACCTTGCCTTCACACACCAAGAATCCCACTGAAGCTAGTCAGTCGTGCTGCTGTCATGCTGATCTCCACATCTCAAAGGACGAAGCAGCAGTTCTGTTCTTCCAGAACAGGGAGCACAGGAAAAGCTAGAATTACTTGCTACAAGTGTTTGTGCTGACCAGGGAGCTGCCAAACAGTTTTTATTGCTGCCATCAATTCCATTCCTCCAGGACAGGGGTATACATAGCTCTTTTGGCTCCCAGTGACCACAGCTGGTTTCTGTCTCCTCACCCTGGGCTATTGAGTTCTTATCTTCAGAGAAACAATGAGTTACTTAACAGCAGCTGAGACCACCTTTTTTTTTTTTTCCCCTTTCGATTCTCAAGAGCCCCACTATCCAGGCGACATTATATGATAATATGCATCACATTTCCAAGGCAAAAAAGAGACACAGCCAAAGCCATCATCCCGTGCTTTACAGGCTTTCATTTTAAATGTAGATGAGCCTGGAGTTAAACTGTGACCAAGCAACAGAGTCAGCCAAAAATTTAAGAGCTAGACCCGCAAAGGAGACTCAACACCTATTTTCTTTATACCTTAAAGGGCTTGAATTGTGTCTCCTTATAATCCAAATGCTCTAGGAAGTGGCAGTGGGCACCAGCAAGACTAGCCTAAGCAGCTCCTGTGCACCATCCCTCGATCGCTTCTCCTTCCCACCCAATGCCCAGAGGAAGGCAAAGCAGCACAGACAATTCAAGTCAGCTTTGCCAAACGCCGTCATCCAGCAATGGATTCACAGCATTTGACATAGTTATTGTACAAGCCTGCTAGTCATGAGGAAAAGGTGGTAATTTTCTCTAGCTTAAAAAGCAGGAAAGATGAAAACACTTTAAGAGAAGCTTGAAGCTTTGCTTCAGTTTCAGAAGCTGCCCCCTCTCTATCTCACAGTCTAATACCTAACAAGTAGCGTGTCACATCGCACTAGGCAGTTGCAGAAGGTCTCCTAGCTTGCAAAGGTCTACCTTCTAGGCCACTTCACATGTAGGAAGGGGAACAACAGCTATCACAGTCCTCCTGCTGCTGAGATCAGACCACCACGGGCAGCATCACACAGAGGATAGGGCTGCCCTAGAACATCCAGGCAGAGAAGCCACAGTTACAATGCCTCAGACTCCCGGGTGATAACTGCAAGCCAACAGCGAAGTTATCGACCTTCCCATCCCTTTTCCGAGGGGAGCACTTATAAAGCCACTTCATATATCTAATAATCTTTTTAGAAAGCAATTACTGTTTCTCACTCAGGTTTTTACAACCATCTAGCTCTATGCAGAGAGCAAGTTCTTTACCACTGACTGCAGGTTTCAGTTTTCTCATTTCCACTATGTGAGCCCAGAAGAGATACCTGCAGCAGAATCCCAAAGCCTGCACAAAGTCTGTGCAGTCAGCCAGCCAGGATGGTTTTGGAAGCTTGTGCTTGTCCCAGACCTTTCTTCCTTTCACCCAGAAAGGTCACAAGCTGCTGCCCCCACCATGCCAGTTTAAACTGCTCACACACTGCTCAGGAACTGATCTCTGGGGTAAGGATGTAAGGGCTGTTTCAGGAGAGTTTTTACAGGTGAACTAAAGCCCGTATTACAGTCCTGGGTTGGAAAGAGGTCATTTTTCTGACCCCCGTGGTTAGGCCAGTTTTACTGTTGAAGCCTCTATAACATAGAAACGTGTTACAAACCTCCACTTGCCTACGACAGAAGCAGGGGCTTAGTTTAGGAAGCTGGCACACTACTCCAGAGCCCAGTGCTCCTGTATGTTTACTCCTCCCTTCAGCCTTACAGCAATCATTGGCACTTTCCTTATAAGCTTTAGCTCATCCATTTCTAATGCTGGTTCGCTGACCTCTAGAGTAACTGGGCGAGAGATAACCAGCTTTTACTCCTAGCTGCTAATGTGATGTACATCCCACCAATTGCCCTTCTCTTAGGAGAAGGATCAGACCGTAAGAGCAGGTAGGATCAGGTCTTAGAGGAGCTTACAGCAATCAGAAGCTTAGCTGCTTTAACCAGAGAGGGGCTGTTTACCGACATGGAGTCTGAATGCAGCTGTGAAGCAGGTCCTGGGAGTGCAGGGACCTTGCAGGAGGAGGCAGGCGCTGCGCAGCTTTGTCTGTGTGCATTACGGGCTCAGCTTTCCCCTCCAAGAAAGCACTACGAGACCTGCTGTGCCGGTAAAACAGGAAGAATAACAAGGGCAGGAAAAACCTGCAGCCCTTTGGACCACAGCTTTAGGAAGCGACAGCCATCTCGGTGGGACAGACAATTCACACGAAGGAGCTGACGGTCTCTCTTGTACACTGCCTTCACACCGTCTGAAACTGCGGTGAATGAGGCCCCACAGGTATGTAACAGAGAGGACTAAGGGAGGGAAAGCAAAGTTCTCTCAATTTTACACTCGGTCACCCAGCTTTATCTAGAGACAAGAAGAAATCTCATTCCATGTAATTCACTTACCCACAGCACTCAGAAGGGAAATCATTGAAATGCTGTTTGTGGGAAGGGTGAGAGGCACGCTTTTCCAGCAGCAGCAAAGGACGTGATGGTCTCCCAGCTTAATCACATCTCTGAAGCCATTAGGAGCCCCTAGGATCAAAGACAAGAAGCACCAGAGCATCCCAAACGTACTCCCCAAAGGAGTTCCTTTCCACTTTGCTAGCTCCATCCTGTTCTTGCTGCCCAACAGTTCATAAAAAAACTCCACCTGCTTATAGGAGAACACTTTTATACTCTTAATTGAGCTTCAATTGGACAGAACTAAGGCTTGTGTCCTGCCCACTTCAGGTAGGGCTGCTCCATCCTCCACGGGACGGGCAGTGACAACACCTATTTGCACCTTGCAGCTGCTCCTCCCTGCTTATATTGTCAGCACCTACCCTGCATTATCCACTTTTATTTGTTCTGAAATCAGTTTGCTAAACCCATCGCTGTTTCCTAAAGAAAAATAATCAGATTTCAGGATGGAAATAGAAGAGGCAGCATCTGAGAAATACTCTCCAGTGCCATTACTGGGTGAGAAAAAATATTGAATGTTATGTCCTCCTCCTCCAAAAAAAAAAATAATAAAAATCATAGATGAATGTGTGCAGAAAGAAGGGAAAGGTCTGAATCACAAAGGGCAAACATTTTTTATGACCTGCTCATACAGCACTGAGCAATAAAACATGATTCTTCACAAATAATGCAAATGCTTCCTATAATCTCATATGCACATATGTGCAACATTTTTTGGGTTCCATGTAAACATAACAATTAGTGATCACATCTCAAAAAGATCTTACTGCAGTGTGCGTGTGAATACATAGATATAAGCATGAAGCATAATGCATAACGAAATAAGATGCATTAATTGTAAGAATTTGGGAAGTAACTCCACTACACAACCACAGGGGCAAACATCTATGGCCCCTCCAAGCCCCTGTGGCTCCAGGGTCAAAGAGGTGCACAGAAAGGGAGGTGGTTACCACGCTGGGACTTCGGATGCCTTCACTTTGAGACTCTGACTTCACAAAACACAGCAGTGGAGCAGCTGTTAAAACAGTCCCATGCAAAAAAAGACCCAAGTAGGATAGAGAAAGCCTGAGATAACACAGAAGCTTGAGGAAGGGAAAAAGACTAAAAGCAGAAGAAGATCCCAGCCATAAACCTTGCCTTCATCCCTGAAGAAGTTACTTTGCTTCTCAAGTCCTTCCCAATCAATGGGTAGCTGGTCTAGCTACCTGGAGTAGATTAATATTGCTGTAGCTAATCTGTGGTAGCTGCCCAAGTGCACACCCTGACCTGTTTCAGGATCACATCTACAATGGTGTAAATGCAAGGACAAAAAAAGCTGCCGCAGAGAAGCTGGTACACAGCAAATCCACAGCGTAGCTTACCACGCCGCAGTTCATTACTATTGACGTACTCCATCGCCGGCTCAACTAGATGCGAGAATTGGAAATATCAGAAGATGCTTGCTCATACAGCCAACTTACAAAGTTGTCTTGCTCTTGGTATGTTTTGGGTTTCCAAGGTATCTCTCTTCCTACAGCACTGCAGTCATTGCGTCAGGCAGAGCCATGTAGGTGTCACGGAGGGTGCAGATGTTTTGATCTCTTCAACTGAGACCTTTTTACTTTTTTTTTTTTTCTTTTTTTCTTTTTTTAATGTAAACCAGAAATATTTTAGATTGAAAGGGCATAGAAAAGTCAAACAAAAAAAAATAATCAGTAGTTTAGTTATATTGTCCAAAGGAGGGAAATACAGCAAATAAACAAATAACAGATAGGAAACAGTGGGAATTATCTTTTAAAAAAAGCTTTCTAGCTTTAGTTATCTGAGAAATCTTTTATTTATTTCAATAGTTCATTTTGTGTCTGAACTGTCTGTCTTGTGTGAATAAAATCTTCACCTTGGGGATCTACTACTACAATTTTTTTGCATGGTGAGAGGGATTTTCAAAACACTTTAACTCAGTCCTGTTTCCCCCTGAAGTCAAGAAGTGGCATTTTAACATCAATGGCAATGAAGGGAAAAGAAAGCTGATCTAGAGCACTTCTAAAAATCACCTTCCCACACATAAATTTCCACTTCTGATGATTTGTACCTGTGAACATGCATGTACCAAACATGCTGAGATGCTTAGGAATTTAGGACAAAAAAGGAACCTTTGTGGTTCAGGTCTGTGTTGAAAATGCATCTCAAAGAGAAAAAACACATAGGAAATGTACATAAACGAAAAAGAAATTAAGAGGTTTTGTTCAGAACTGTAGAAAGTGTCTCTGTATGAAAAGCTAAAGTTGCAGTAGTCTGATCGATGACAGACTGGTAAAGGATAATAGGATAAAATGAAACCAGAAGACACTTAGTCTAAATGAAAGCAAACTGTCCCTCACTGATATTTGTAAGCTAGCTTTTTTTTTTTTTTTTTTTTTCTTTACAGAAAGGATTAAAACAAACACAGTTCTGTCCATCTTGACAGTTGAATCCAAAAAGAGTGGCACAACATTTATTACCTGTAGTTACAATTCTGCATCACCAAACAACCCGCTGCGGTGTGCAGGAGCCTCAGAGTTGCTTTAAACTGCCAGCAGCTTGCAGAGGCGATACAATGCTCAGCAACACAAAATAAAAGTGTATTATGAATGACGGTAAATTCCTTATTGTATGTCTGAGAAAGCTGGTACAGAAAAGGGAAATTATGTCCAGTAGCCTGAACTAGATCCCAAGTCTACAGCTTTTTTCTGCGCCCAGCGATGAGCAGGATATTTGGTCCTGTTAGACTTGCATGGATGGACTGGTACTGGGGTACTGATTTTTAATTGCTGCATTCCTGTGCCTGACACGGTGGGGGAGAGGTAAGGGACAGGATAAAGTTTTTTCCAGCCTTGTGCCTGAGAAAAGGAACTCAGCTGTGTTGCGGTGTGCTCCTGCCCCAATCCCCCCCAGCTCTGCACAGGCTGCACCCTGCGGGGGTGGCTCCGTCTCATCTCATTGTAAGCTCTCCTTATGCTGCCTGCTGGTGACAGCGAGTTGCACTTGTCATCAACATCGATGGGGGGACAAGGAAAAGCCCCTGCTGCTCTGACCACGCAGGTCCAGGGCAGCGGAGACCCAGCCCTACAAGCCCGACACGCCGTTCTGTGCGTTAGCAGTGGCTGTGAATCCTCAGCAGCCACCCAGCCCGGCCGCGGCACCGCTGCTCGTTCGGCAGCGTGTCCTTGTGATACAGCTCTGCGTTGGAATAAGGCACCTCCGAGGAGAAGTGGACGAGCTGGCAACACAACTTATGTCTCCCACTGGAGGTCTAAGCCCAGCAATGAAAGATTTCTTGACACCCAAAAAGAAATACCTGAGCGCCTTGGTGTCCGGTGAGCCGTGGTGAGCAGTGCAGAGCACTGGGACATGCTCTAAGGGGTCAGCAGAGACATTTACTGATGGGCACGCGTGTGTTTGTGTGTGCCTCTCCGCTGCGAGGCCACTGCCCGTCTCTCTCCCTCCCTCTGATCATGCAATATTCAATCCCCTTCCTTCCCCTTCTCCCCGTGGGGATGTCAGGCTCCAACGGCAGCAGCGTGATCACACGTTCCTCCAGCCCCGAGGCCTGCTGAGCATTTGCTCAGTAGCATATGAAAGGGAGACAAGAACTGAGGGGACGGGGAAAAGCCCAAACTTTGACGGCATCCTTCATTTGAAGGGCACGGGATCGTCTTCTGCATTGAGTCTCCTGGAACATCTCTCCTCCGTGGCCTCGTGCCAGGTGCATCGCATGGGCTGCCTCCCTGATCTTACTGCAGCGGGGCGCAGACCATGGGCGTGCAGCGTTGCCCTGCATAGCTCTGCTGGCCCCACTGGAATCGTTCAGGACTTTTCCTCAGCTGCCTGGGACTGGTGGCAGCAGTGGTATGAAAGGGGGATAGCTCTCGACTCATTTGCTCCACGGGTTCATGGAGAAAGGCAGGCACACATTTCCCTCGGGGCTGCCAGCACGGATGGTTTGCCCCCCAGGTTGAAGAACGGCAAAGGCAGAGAGGCCTTTAGCTTTGCAACGGGACAAACCTGTTGAAGCTGGACTGATGCTTTTGCCCGGGGCTGCTGACGTGAAGTGCAAGTGCTGTGTTTTCATTGCTTTCCTTTTGGCATACTCATGTGCGTTATTACATTGAGGCTTAAAAATCCTTTCACAAAGCTATTTTTGACTCCCTGTGTCTGTGTGCAGGCGCGTGTAGACACACAAACCTAAAGCTAAGGTTGCTCATAGTCTCCCATTTCCTCCTCCCCATGGCATCTGTTTTCCCTCTTACTAAGGCAGGAAGATATTAATTTTTTGCTCTGCTAGTCAGAAGATTAGAAGTATTAAGATGTATGCTGCATAACAGTGTTTATTTAGTTTGGGGTTTTTTATCTGAAGGCCAAAGAGAACTTAATTTAATTGGTGGGAAGATAAAATAGGGCTGCATTTACAAACAGGTTATCTTTCTACTGTCAACTCATCTTGCCTGCTCTGTCAATCGGTTGAATTTAATTGTTCCAAGCCTCCTAGTTTTATAAAGCTCTTCTCTCATTCCCTATTACCCTGCCTCCGCATAATATATTTTCTTCGCAGGTGACTGCGGGTATGTAGGAAAGCCTTGAAGGAGCGCATGATTAAAAAAAGACATGTTAAGCAAAGCTAGAAAAGCCCAGGGCCAAACACTGGCGCATACTATACTAATATATTACTTAGAAGGTATAGCAGACTCTTCATGTGCAGCTATCGTGTCTTGAGACTGTTGGGGTTTTTTTTCAAGAGTTGCATACAATTCTAAATGATTGAGGGGAGAGTTGGTGGCGTTTAAGACTGCCTATTTTTGAACGTGGCGAGATGAGATGGACCACAATGGTCCATTCTGGCCGTAACTCTGTGATGCTGTGGATAGAGAAGTGTAGGCAAGATGCAAGCAGTTAGTTCTCCAATAAAAAATAAAAACCACTCTGCCACGACTAAGTGACAGAAATGCTAAAAACTCTTTTTAGTCTCCATTCCCTTGAGTATTTGATGCAGCCTGCAGAGTGGATTGAATTCTGTCTCCACTGTCTGTAGCAGGGTCGTGGCAGTTCCGAGCTGAGCGTGCACAGTTTCATGGGTAGCTTTTGCAGCCTGGCCTGACCTCCGTGTTGCAGCGACTACAAGCTAGCGGTATGTGAGCCAGCAAATGCATATCTAATTCGGGTACAGCTGTAGGAGCTACAGCCATATCTCAATTAAAATTAGATTAGCCTACCCTACATTAAGTAGGCTTCAGCCAACTCACATATGCCTCAGATAGCTGTTTCCCCTGTCTCTCTTTAAGCCAGCACCACCACCATTATCAGGTTTGTCAGCACTTTTCAGATTTTTTCTACATTTTTAATGTTTGTACTCACACTATGCAAGGGGAGACGCAGCCTGGGTTGGCAAATGACATCTTCAAGTCCTCAGATGAAATAAAATAATTAACCAAGGGACTTTTTAAGGCCTGGATGAGCTCATACATACTAGTAAACCAAAGTGATACTTTGAACTGTATTTTACATCTACTACACTCACAACACAGGGCTGAATAGCAGCACACTGGGACTTTGTATCTGCTCTCCTCCCTGTACCTGCATTTTAAAATAGTCATATCAGTCTGCTTCTCAAATCTTGTTTGGGGCACTGGAATCCGTGTATGATAACACAAGCAAAAGATGAGTCTAATGTTGAGGGCTGATTTCGCCACTTTGTGCTCGCCATCAGTACTGTCCTCATACCCAAAGCCTGAAGCTCGAGCAGCTTTCATGCTCCTTCCCTTCTCCTATGGCTCCATTGCTACCACAAAGACAACAGATGTTCACAAACAGGGGTCTTACCTCACAGCGAAGAGTGAAGGCAATATTCAACACTTTAATGGGGTTGGTGGCTGAGAGGCGTGAAAGCTGAAAAAATCCAATGTGTTAGTGAATGTCAGATGTGATAGATAGAGCCTGAACTAGTCAAAGCGATTCTTAAGAGTTCAGCAGTACTCTGCTTATGAGTATGCAGTATCTTGATCTCCGTCTCTCAAACTGAAATGAAGATGTATGCTGCATGCCTTTTCGATCCACTTGACTCCCCTTACCTGGGATTATTTACTACAAGGAATGTACCTGGAATCTGCTGTGACAGTTAAATTCCTCTCGGTCTTGTTGTTCTCTTTCTGCTTCTCTTCCTAATTTGAGTTAGCCTAAACGAGGTCAGAGGAGCCCTGCCTAGATTCCCCTGGTGATTCAGCCATGTCACAGGCACAAGGCAGGGACCAGTGAGTCAGCAGCAGATAAGAAGGAACAATTCACCCACCCTTTTTCTTACCATCCCTGTCTCCCAACCCTCCTTTCCCCATGAAGAAGCTACAGCTCTCTCAAGAAATCCCTTAAGTGGCAGAGTTGTTCTCCCCATTGTCCAAAAAACAAACAAACAAACAAGATTAAATCCAGCTCAGGGGTAGATAGGGGGAAAAGGAGGGAGCACAGAAGTAAAAACATCCTTTCCAAAACATTTCCTCCAAATTTCTTCCAAAACTTTTCTCATGCAATGTCACATTTTCTGTAATGAAGTTGCAGTGTAGCACTAAAAGAGAAAAATGGATTCATTTCCATCCTGGAGATGGAAAAGACTTCAGAACATCATGCTACAGAAGTACAGAAGCCACTCCTCTCCCACTGCAGGCACCATGAAAGATAAACATCTTTCTCAACTGATCAAGCACGCCCCCCAAATGCAGTTAGAGCATTTGCCTCCACTGCAGCAAGAGGAATCAAGCCCTAATCATAACGTGGTGGGGGCAGAGGGAGGGAGAAGTCTCAAGCTGTCTAAGCTCAAGAAGTCTCAAGCCCAGCCTCAAGCTGTGGGAGTGCTCACCTGTTGCTAACAGGCAGCACAGGCACTCCTCATGCCTCCTTCCACCTTGGCAAATGCATGTCGCATCCATACCAGTTGTCTAGGCTGCTCTAGAGCCCCGTTCCTCTGGTGGTGAGTCATCTCCTCTTATTTTCTGCCTATTTTTATTCATGGCCAGTTCATTCCCATTGGTTTTTGTGCCAACGTTGTCTTCTGGCTTAAATAGCTCTTCTCCCTCCTTGATGTATATCCCCTTAATGTGTTTATAGAGAATAATCATATCCTTTCTCAGCCTTTGTTTTGTTAGACAAGTGGAGCACTTTTGTAGTCTCCTCACATGTGACAGGCTCTCCATTTGCCTGGACACCCCCACAGCCTTCTTCATCACCCCTTCCTGCTGGAGCCCAGCTAGCCACGTGACTGACTGGTTCTGAAGACGATGTTCCAGATAACACCTCAGCAAAGCCTCGTACAATGACATTAAAAAT
>JAVJGJ010000057.1:4458891-4504381 GCA_035590215.1 Microhierax caerulescens | reverse complement strand
CTTTTAATATGCTCACAGCGCAGGGAAAGGTCTGTTAAGGCCTCATCCCACAGACCCCTCTTCCCCAAACACGGTGGAGCCTACCTGTCATAAGCAGACAGATTTATATGATCCTGCCAGAATTTATACCTAAATCTTTTAATACTTATTTTCCTTATGTGTAGCCAAAAATTTTATGAGACGCACTAACCCCTGCTCAAGAAACAGACAATATATTTTGAAGGATATTGTATCTAGCTGACACGGCGTATAAATTCTCTTTGCCACGCTGGTGCCCACCTCTAGTTACACAGTCTCTGTGTGGTGAACATCAGTCCACGTCTCCCTGGGGTTCCTCCAAAGGCCCTTACCACTCGGCACGTATGCTGCCTGTGCGGGACGCCCGTGTTGGAAGTAAAAGCCGAGTTGAAACAAGTCAGGTTGTCATCAGATGATCGTGCTGCTTCCGTGTCACCCTTAGTAGCACCACCAGAAGAGGATATGCACGATCCTGACAGACTTTCCCACACCTCTGGAGGATGTGGGGTCAGCGAAGGAGCCGCGTGGTCAGCTTGAGGACAGACTGTGAGGGGGGATGTCTTGGCACTGCAGCCTGCCTGGGCTCCTCTGCAGGCTGGGTGTGCAGCGGTGGCAGGAGGTATGCTCACAGCCCACCAGTATGTCCACTCGAGACCCACACCAGAATTTACCAAAAATGCCAGCTACAGTCTCAGTACGGCGTCACGATGCTAGGCTAATGCACGATCCTGACTCTCCACCTGCTCTCCCATCCCAGCCTACCTCAGGGCCAACGCTGTTTCAAAAATGGGACAGCGTAAAGGCAGGTTGTATTTCTGTGTTTCGCCTCATATTTCCCCAGCCAGCAGCTCTCTGTCCTCCCTCCAGGCAAGCCCAGCATCACAGCAGAACCACGTGGCTGGGATTAGCGTGGTCTTACGCACTCTGACTCCGCAGCAGGTATGGGTAAGGGGTATGAGATAAGGATACCATCCTCATAGCATAATGGAGAAAAACCATTTTTCACTTCTTTTCATCATAACGTGAAATCTCTGGAAGATAGGTCCTGGCCCTCAGCAAGATCAAATTGATTGCCACATGGGGAATTATTGACAGGAGAGAAAAAAACCACCTCTCTCCTATTGCTGCATCCTAAAAGCTCACCAAGCCCTTATCCAAGAAGTGTAAAATCATGGCAATGGTGTGACAGATGTGACAGTTTGGCCCATTACTAACAAACAAGCGCATTGAAGGTGATTGCATTTCCTTTTTGTAGCTGAATTTAGCAAACTATAACTGCCCTCTGGTTAAAATAATGCTTCTCTGTTTTAAGGGGTAAAAAGCACGTGTTTGTGTTCTGTTAAACCTGGTTTGCTAGTGTCTTCAGCAGGCTACTTGGACCCGATTGCATCTGGGTAGTCACGGAGGAGGGATTTTGAGTTGCCATTACAAATATTAAATACATTGACCAAAGCAGATCCTACAGAGAGGAGCACAGAATCTGTAAGTGCCCAGGAGACTGCTTGCACAACGATACTTGAGGGCTATACACATCCCCTACACCCGTACCACCCACCCCGAGCAGCCGTGCAGCGCTCAGCCCCAGGGAGCTCTGCAGCAGCTGGCTGGGGTGGCATCCAGACCCAGGGGACGAGGAGCTGGCAGACGGGGAGCTGGCTTTCGGCATCAAGGGGGAACGCATCGCCAGGGGTGCCCTTTTCCCGTGGAAAACCAGAGGCTACCTTTGCCTTGGCAACACCACAAAGACGACTAGGATTCATAACTGTAGGAGCTCCCTGCAGCTAGGATTTTGAATAATTCACTTCCCAGCAAGAGACATCAATCCTTTCTCCACAACCCCTTCTACCACCTCATAAGATGTATGAGGGGAAGGCGGGAGGCATTTTTATTATTTTTATTTAGTTTGTGGATGTTTAGTGTTCCTCACTATGGGCTATATTCAGTCCTCACGTGCATGATATTCTCAAGACCTTTATCAGTTAACTATCCTTGCTTTAATTTTCCCCCTGTTCTCACCCTTACTTTTCCCTCTTAATAAATTACAACATTCAGGCCTTTGCTGGCGGTAGAGAGCACTACATTGTTCTGGAATAAAATGGACTTTATTCCATTATAATGACTCTGTTTTCAAAGGGGAGTAGTTACACTGGAATAAAAGTATTTTTTATGCTCCAGTCTGGAGCATAATTCAATCATAAATTACATCAGAAAAAAATAAACCATAATAATAAAATGGCAGTTTGTGCATTGATTAAAGTGAAAACACTCTTCATTCTGGAATATTCTGCGTATAAAGTGAAGTTAGTGTGCAATAAGCAAGGGTGTGATTTTTTATAGCACACTAACTACCCTTCATTCATTCCCTAATGGATACCCTGCCAGAAAACACGAGTGCCTTTAGGTGAGGCAGGTTTGAATGTGGAATAAACTATTGTGCATTAAGGTGCACCAGGAGTATTCATAAGGGAGCATAGGGAAGTAACTAGTGAGGCAAAAATCTACCACTATCTCCTCCCCCAGTGGCACCCCCAGGGAAGTCCAGGCAGGTCCCAGGGCTGGAATGACTCTAGTGGAACAATTCCTTATGTATTCCCAGGGTAGGAGATATTTCCAGGCCCATTGGTCCTCGTGGTCTGAGTCTTGAAACAAGTTGTGGGACCTTGTGGAGAGAGGAATCTGAAGCTGGAATGAGGATATGCCACCAGGAGATGTGCACCACCAAAACTCTTTCTCCTAACCCTGCATCAGGATGCAGAATGCATTTCAGCCCCCCTCCCCGAGCAGCTGACCAGCCAGCTCAGTGAAGGTAGGGCTTTGTATCTGTGCTGGTACCCCAGAAGGATCGAGCAGCCAGCATCACACAAATACAGCCAAGGGCTATACTTAGGGCAGTTTCTGTTCACTTCTCTTGTCAGACATTAATACAGCATTTGTACCCAGCATCAGTTTGTATCAGCCAAGAGCTCTTGATCAGACTTCAATGTCCCCCATAAAGCAATCGCTTGCAGGGAGCAAGGGAAGTGATCTCCTGGCTAGGAGACTTCCCAGGGAGTCTGTCATTCTCTTTGATTCCACTTTATATTTTTCTCTGTATGAATTTACAGACTAAGAGAGTTAAAGAGTATTCACATGTGCTGGTTTTACCTAAAGAACAGAAATGTGCTACAAACGTTCCTCAGCTATTTCTACCACAGTCTGCTAGACAATTAGATCAAGGTATGCTCCGCAGAGAGTCCTGTGCCAGCCCCAGCTCTGCCAGGGAGCCGCTGCCCATGTCCCCACCGATGAGAAAGGATGGGTCCGAGTACAGTAAGAAATTCGGGGTCCTCCCAAGAGTGGCACTCTCAAGCCCTTGGCAACAATCTGGGTAAAATTTACTCATGGTTCAAAATTGGAATGGCCTGCCATTTGGGAAGCCTGAACATTCCAGACATCAGCATGTCATTACCCAGGACCTGGGCTGCCCCCAGCCAGCCCTGCCCCTGCCCCCGCCTTGCAGCCCCCCGGGTCTCCCCGCACCAGTTCTGCATTTCTTGCTAAGAACGTTGAATCAGTCACACCCAGAGCTGGCCTTAGCTATGCCTCCACCGGTAAAAAATATCCTCAAAGCCTCATTACTTTGCACATTTTCACTAATGTGATGTTCAAGTGTCACTGAATGGCTCATACACAACAATGATATTCCGGCACTTCAGCTACTCCTGACTAAAAGGTGACAAAGCAGCTCGCTCAGAAACATCGCTGCCCCTACGTGCGCTGAAAAGAACGCTGCCTTTGAGATCGCGTTAGTTACAGCTGAAGCCCAAATTCCACGGACTTCAGGAGGAGGTAGAGACCCACGGGCCTCCGAGCAATCTGAACTTCAAGGCACGGGCAAACAAGGTCTCACGAGTCCACCTGCTTCTGTATTTTGCCCTCTATGTTGCAAAGTAACGTAAGCTTAGCTAACTTATTTTGCACGGAGCAGGGTCAGGAGAGCTCACAGTCCCCTGCCAGAGCTTGCCTGTCAGGATGGTGACTTTTAATGAGGGGAACAAAATTAGGGCAGGAGGAAGGTGGTGGTTAGCGTGTTCAGCTACCAAACTGGATTCTCCGAAGCTTGTGATCTTAAAAGTTTTTTCCAACCTAAACGATTCTATGATCTTTTCCCTTCCCGGCATGGGATTTCTAGTGTGGGGCATGGAGAAAGGAGTCTGTGGAAATGGCACAGGTTTCCACAGGCAGATCAGCCTGAGGCCATCGAACGAGTGTCTCTGGTGCTCAGATCAAGAGTTGAACCCGGTGCTGAGCACCGAGTCGCTCACTACACGGCTCAGCCCCCTCGCCGAAAGGTTAGAGGGAAGCACAAAGCAAACACAGAATTCAAGACGTGGATTATATCAACAATTACAGCCTGGAGCATAATTCAATTATGAATTAAATTGGAGTTTAAAAAAAAAATACCATAATAATAAAAGGGCGATTTGTGTGTTGATTAAAGTGAAAACATGCAGTCATTAGGCTGTGTATAAATCTTGTTAGCTGCAAGCAGAGCTGGGTATTGCTATTAACCTGGTGAGTGCCTGCGGGGAGCGGGCACTTGGCTGGGTGTTTAGCACACAGATGTGCAGCAGGACAGCTGCTGCCCTCTGGGACCTCAGTGCCAGAGGTCGGGCACAGGGTGGTACCTATTTACTGGCAACAATAATTCACATGCACACTTTTTGCAATATCTTGCACACATCTGGTTTTATGGGACAAGACCTAGCACGGGATTGCTGTCTTGGAGCCTGAGGTGTGAAACTGAGACAAGGGCAGGGGATGGGGGATGCTTTCTCCAGAGATCACAGTCAGCCTTGCTGTGACTTTGGGGCTACACACAGAAAGGGAAGGGATTCGCAGTCAGCTTATGGAGAAAAACATGAGGTCTTTGCCCATCCTTGGTAAAACTCAAGAGGGTGACAGAGGCTCTAAATGACAGACATATCCTCTGATAGCATTTCTGCACCCCAGAGAAGTGCTTAGAACACCAAAGCTAGGAAATTCTTCTCCTCTGCATTCCTTTCAAAAGCCTGCAGGGAGCCTTGAGGGATGCAGAAAGCCAGATGTTCTTGGCCCCTGCCTCACACCCATAGCAACTTCTTACCCCTCTGATCTGTACTGTGGACAGGGCAGGAACCTCAAGCAGGCCTGATGCATCCTAGACCTCCTTCACATTCGCTATTAAAACATCAACACACTTCCCCACACACACAGTGCTGTACGTCCTTCCTCTCACATCTCTCTTGCCCCATGGGGTTCAAGACCTTGTGTCTTCCCAGCACATTTGAAAAACCTTCCTGAGCAACCCTGCTGGGATGCATGAGGGTTCCTTGCAGCCCCTTCTGCCTTCTGTATTTCATACCTCTCCTGAGCCAGGCACACTGTGTTCCCATATTAAGAGAGAATAATTGCTTTTCCCCACCTCACATCCATACTATTTTCTCCTCTTTTGTTTTACAAACTCCTCTCCCTGAGAAATATGTCCCTGCACGAGAGCATTAGATCGAATTTTTAGATCAAATTATCCTTCTGTTCTATAATACTATCCGTAATTACTCCCTGTAACTTTGCTTTTGCTGGTGATCGCAACCATCAGGCAATTTTCACACATCTCGCCAATAGAATTCAAGTACAAGCAAATATTAGAGTGAGTGTGAATTTATTTTTATTTATAAATTACTTAACATAGAAAAAAAAAAAAGACAAGCTCTGAGCACTTAGCAAATTACTGATTTGAAATAGATTTTGCAGAATTTGCCTGTGTTTTCTCCTGTGCCTTGCAAAAAAAGGGAAAGAAAAAAGCGCCATACATGCTCAGATGCTGGAAAGAATGGAGAGGAACTATATGAACCGTGGCATGTTTCACAGTGTAAGGATGTAAGTTCTGAGTTTCCAATACAATGAGGTTCCTCAGCCCTTTGTAAGCTTAAGCACAGACTCAAGATTCCTCCTTGAGAAAGGCAAATTTAGGATTTCACCTGCTCACGTATGCTGGAACTGAATCTCCTTTAAGCCCTCGGTAGCTTCACCTGGGAGCTACTCGGTTACATCCCACTTTGACTTGGGTTGGAAATTCTTTTCCCCCAGACTTGTGCCACCTCCTGCAAAATTTCTCCCAGGCCAACAGGGAGCTTCGCCCTAAATTAGCCCAAGTTCAGTTGAAACTGTAGCAGAAGAGAAAAAGAAAGATCCAATAAACCCCCCTGCTTTTGACTCCAGCTCAAAGTGTTCAGTTCCAGAACTGAATCCAAAACCAAACTTTGCGGTTCAGACCCATCTGCCACGAGCCCTCGGCTCGCAGGTGGAAGCCTGTAACCTGCTGCCAACGAGGGCATGTTTCATGAGACTGCAACGGGAAGGCTTGGCTGGCAGAAAATATCAGCGTCTGCCTTCTCCGGTGGCAACAAGCACTGGCTTGCTCATACAGAAACTGGACGTTTGGGCAAGCAGGAATAAAATCAAAACCACCACAAAAGACTGCAGCACATAATTTTTTTTTTTTTTTTTTTATCATTTTGGCCAGGCTTGTCCAAGCCCAAGGGGAGCAAGAGACTAGCTGCCTTAAACAGGCTTCTCTTACTATCACCAGCAGGCAATAATTCCCTTCAGCGTGGATTATCAAGGCTAATCTTAGGTTTAGACTGGGACGTCACGGGGAGGTTGCAGGAAGGAGGGCTTTTGGCTAAGAGAAGGGTCCCAGCAGTGGAGTTTGTTCATGTTAAATGTCAAAAAACAGGGTTTGTTTAGTGACTTTTGGCAAGCCTTCTTCCAGCAACCAGGTTCCAGAACAGATCAGGTTGTGGGAGCTCCGTTCCATGATGTTTTCAAGACTCAGCTCAACAAAGTCGTGGCTGACCTGATTTAGTGTCCCAGGGAAGCTGGATTACATGGTCTCCAGAGGTGCCTTCCAATCAGCCTTTCCACAATTACGTAGCACAGACACAGCCTCCCTGATCTGGTTGTGAACAAGAGGCAGAGCTGAGCCTGGATCACCCCACAGACTGCCCAGCAGCAAAGCGAATCACAGGTTCACAGAATAACTTGGGATGGAAGGGGCCGCTGCACGTTATTTGGTACCACACGCTTCACAAAGCAGGGCCAGCTTCGATCAGCAAACAGCACGGCAGAGGCAGGAGAGACCACCGGCTCTGGCCAAAGGCCCACCCAAAGGTCACCTTTCTGCAGAAGGTTTACTTATGCTGCTGGGCAGCCCGTCAGACACGCGGTTCCTAAAGGACCTCACACCTCTCCCTAAAATATTTCAGTATTCCACAAATGAAAAGAGACTGAAAAACCATTGCCTTACTTCGTTCCGCTTCTAGAGGGGATCCCCATAGTCGTGGGGCATTACAAAGGGAGCTGAAAGGCCCTCAGGAAGAGATCTAGTCCCTCACCCAGGAGCAGAACCTCCTGCAAATACAGCAGGTCAGATAGAAATTGTCCTTCAAGCCCTGTGGCCAGAGACACCCCGTGGAACCTCCTTAGCAGCCTTTTTCCAGTGCTTCATTCTCCTTCTGTAACGCTTCCCCAGTGTTTTAACTGAGTTTCACCTGCCAGGGTAGAACGGGACGGCGTCTTTTCTTCGTGCACCTCTGGTACGTTACCATCACGTGCATTCGTGAGCCCTGCAAGGCAGGGACACGGCCTCACGGACACCTGTACATCATCTAACACAACCAGGCATGAATCAAAGCCTTTCCCTTTGTTACAGTGTTTGTGAGACCCAACCTGAGCCGACGAACGCGCTGACCCCGTAACGCGGGGAGGTGTCATTTCAGAGATGAGAAAATGAAGCAGAAAGACAGGCCGCATAGCGGCGTGCCAAAGTTCACGCAGAAAGTCTGTGCCAGGCTTGGGAATCAGGCCTTAGTCGAGCATCTTAATGTTCTCTCCTCTCCTTTTGGCACTGCTGAGATATGAAATAATAATAATCATGAAATGTGCCCAGACACTAGGAAGATCATCACCTTAATTCAGATAATAGGAATAGCCAGCATCTGCGTAATGCAGAATCAAAATGGTTTATAATAGAGAGAACAAGATGTAGCTTAGAGTTTAAAAGTAATTAAAATTTCCTACCTAAGTTTCTTTTGCTTAATGTACTTCCAAAAAAACGTTCATCTGCTTGCAAATGCCTGACCCTAGGAGTTCAGGTTTCAATGCAATGGAAAGGCATATGTTGGCAGAATGACAGCAGCTGAACGGCATCTCATCTGGATCCAAAAATGTAAAGAAAAGGAAATACTCATTATTCTAGAGGCTCAAAGACAATTTCAATCCATTTTAACTCTAACAGGTCCCCCTGTGGCCTCTTAAAACCTACTGAATTGGAGCAAAGTAGTGTAAGCAGCAGAGTTTCATCTTCAAAGGTGCAGTGAAAATATCCAGGTTGACAAGAGGGCTCAGTTCAGGAGGGTTTCTGGGGTTTCACTGCGGACTGTTAACAATGCTCTTCCTCAGCACCTTTTATCTGTGGATCTCACTGCACTTTAAAGATATTGACTGATCTCTCACCACGTTGCTCCTGTGAGAGGCGTATTATTATCTTCATTTAATTAACAGGGAAACTGAGGCACAGCAAAAGGAAGCGATATGCTTGGGCCCTCACAGAGCATCAGTGGAAGAGCTGGGATTAGCTACAAGCTCTCTTGATGGTTTAGGGGTCCCTACTCATTTCATCCCACTTTGTTCAGTTGTAGTGCTCCCCTGGTCTGAACTGTCAGGAGCACTGCGGGATGTGAGAGGTGCACTGAGCCAGGCAGTGATCACAGCAAGACAAGCAGCAACGCTGTCCGCTCACTCAGAACAGTTCTGAGCGTGTGTAGATAAAACTCAGCAGCCTGGATGAGACCTCATAGCTCAAACAGCCCTATTCCTCGCCTACCGGTCGTCATTTGCAAAGGTATACAGCAAAGCGAGAGAAAATTTCCTCCTTCCTCCCCTGTTGCTCTAGCACTGCACAATGCAACTGCCGTGCTAGAGAAGTACACGACTTTTGCTGAAATCAAGAAAATACATTTCTGAGGCCCAGACTGGAAACATTCGTCATACGGTAAGCTCTTGGCATTCACTGTGCACCTCTACAGAACTGTTTTCTCATCCCACAGTCACACCTGTTTTATAAAGCTGTATGTGTTATTTATGCACATGCATATATATACACACGCACGCATATATATGTGTGTATATATATATATATATATATGCATATTATTTCAAGCAGTTGTGACTAGCAGGAGCGTAACAGATGCAGAAATACATGTTTATGTGACTTTCCAGAGAAAAGTGAGGAGCAGCCCTGAGAAGAGAGAATTACTACTGTCACCCAAGAAAGGTCTTCTGCTTAACACCCTGACACGATTCCTCAAACATCAGCATCGTCAACTGTGGTAAGATCAGCATATTGAGGGCCACATGTTCCCCTTGCCTGCTCCGACAGCCCTGGCAGGAGCCAGCAGTCCTCCAGACACATTAAAACATTATCTCACACTTGGTGCCCCACTTGCACAGAAATGATGGTCGCTAGCTCAGATCCAACCAGTTCAGAGAGTTTTTTTCTGATTGCACTCGAACTCACAGACGTGCCTGTTCATGGGAAAAAGGGAGTGGAAGGAACGTCCCCTCAATTTACCTTTATCCCATTGTTCTCCTCATAGTGTGTGAGGGATATAACTACATTCAGGCTGACAAGAGCAAGCAGTGGAGCCTACGCTGTGCTCACAATGTGGGCGTTGATACGATTTGATGGTGTCCCTTTGAAGGCAATCCCAGTGCAGAGGTTGGGCAGCTCTAGCAGAAAAGCTCTGGAGAAACTGGATCTAAGCTGAGGGGAGGCAGGGGGTTAGGGAGAGTCTCCGACTGAGATGGGTTGCCAAGTGGGACATTAGGGAGACACTTTTAACAGAGCATCTAACATGGATGTGATTCAGAGGACCAAACACAGGAGCCCGTTCTCTCCGTTTCATTACAGGAGAGAAGCTGGCACCTCCAGAAGGGAATTCAGGACCCCTGAGGTAATCACATAAATGCTTTGTAACTCACTAATAGCAAGCACAACCCAAAAGGTCACGTTTGAAAGACACCTCTGGCCTTGCTTGTTTAAAAGAAGCCAGACTCAAAGGACCCTTGACCCTCTTCCAGGGAACAAGAAGTCTCTCTCTGTCCCACACAGGGCTGCTTTGGAGGTAAGACAAGGCCAGTTCCCTCACCGAGCTGTGTGGGAGATGCCAGGGGACACTGCAGACTATCAGCACCGGCTGCACTGGCAAACTGTCGATTCCTACCTGTTGGTTACACTCAGTATTTGCTATACGGGATGCAGAGTCCCCTTGCTGATCATAATTGAGAAACTAAGCATTTTTTTTAAGTGGCAGGTGTCTGTTCCTTTAGAACAAGAGGACCTGAGTTATATCACTGGTGCTGCAAGGAAGATGGAAGTCACCATGATGTAGTGTAGAGACAACCAAGAATTATTCCTATGACCATGGATGCATTGAGTTACTTAATGCCCTCACACAGAACGCTGGAATTTAATAACATTAATGGGATACTTTGAGATCCATATACAGAACTAAAGGAGGAAAATGATCATTATGTTCTCCCACTGTCATCTGCAGGTTTCAAAATATATTACAGTCCTTCACTAATTGTCACAATGCCCCACTAAGTCAATACTATTATAATTGTTTCATAAATGCTGAGAGACTGACTCTGATCTCACTCACGTGGATTCAGCCACACCACCATATCCCAGTTAAAGTGTTGTCTCTTGCATTTCAGAGCTCTGGGAACATTGTGGGTTGGAAGCTTCTACTACAAAAAATGAACTAGTAGGACCACAAGGAACAGGATTAGAGGACTGTAATGTTGCCTTGTGGTGGGCCAGCCTGGCCACGTACAGCTCCATTACCTTTATGATGCTTTACATCACAGGTCCTGTCTCACAGGAGACATTTTGCAGTTCCAGGTATGCTTCTGGGGTTCTTTCACATGAGGACTTGGGAGCCAACCCAGGGCCTCACACCTTAAGGTAGAATTCCCAATTGACATCATTGCAAATGACAACAAAATCCAAACCACTTGTTTAGGATTGCACAGTGGTATCAGTGAAACTGGTCAGAGTGAAAGCTGGGAGCCCTCACCTTTAACCAGCAGATAACCATTCCCTCACTGCGGTTTTGGACCACTAACAATGCATGAGGCAACACGGTACATAGCTGTAGGGAGGGCTAGGGAGTTAAGAATTCAATTTCTGAGAGTTATGAGAGGTCCCTTGTCAAAACACTCATCTCAGTGGGTGACCTCAGTATTCGTCTCTGTAAAACAGGGAGAAGAAAACAACCCTGCTTTATACGTTGCCTTGAGATTCTCAGATAAAACACATTTTCTAGAGCTCTAATTCTTTGTTAAAAAATTCATAACATCATTTTCCCTCCTGTCCCCCACTCCGCTAACCAAAATTCAGGGTTCTGTGGGTTATTCCAGGGGAATCAGGAGCTGGAAAGAAGTCTTTCTTTTATGAAATCTTTTTTATTTGCAAAGAATGCATGGAGTCATATTTTCCTCCATGCAGGAGAAATCAAACAAGCCAGACAGTTTCTTTGCTTACAGCATCAAACTCTATAAGCTTTTCCTTAGGGTCAGGCTACCAGCTGCTTAAACAGGCTGTGTTTCAACTCCCTTCTTCCCCCATACTTGTGTTGAAGTTTCTTTTTCTCTCTCTTTTACATACATACACACCCTCCCTGTTTTTTCAGTGTCCATTGAAATTGTCTTTCCTGAGTGGCTAAAATGCTCACATGGCCTCTGGCTTGGATAGCAGCTTGCTATCATTTCACAGCAGAGTTTAACCATCCATCTAAAGTGATAAATGAAATGTAGCTCAAGCTACGATGGCGTTGGTGATCCCCAAGCCCTAACAGCAGGGGCCAAAGCTACATGGGACTCTGCATCTGAGAGCATACACCCAATAACGTGAATGCTGCACTCGAACCATGAACCTTCTTAGAAGAATTTCTTCAAGGCAGTTCAAATGTTTCTCTCCATGGTTCTGGCAGATGCCCAGAGCATTTCTCTGAGATGGTCTGTCCTGAGGGTCCTCCGTTAACTTACAGGGCATGCTTTTCCTCCCAACAACAGAAGCAGAAAGTCAGTCATGGGAAAAAGAAGGATGCAGAAAAGAGGATGAGGATGGAATTGTTTAGGTTTCTTTAATGCAAGGTGACTGAGAATTCAGCAGAAGCAGAGAGAGGCAAGATCTGAGAATTTCAGGGGCAAAAGGAAAAAAATTATGTTGAAGCTCTGCTACAATTTACTGGACTCTACACCCAAGATTGTGAACTCTAGAGAGCGCATCACAGGAGAAAAGGGGAGGAAGGGAAAGCAGAGAAAAGCTGACGGAAGCAGGAAGATATGTCTGCGAGATGTTAGGGGAGGATAGATGAAAGCAGCAGGAAGGAAACAACCTGAAATGTGTGACAAAAAAAGAAAGGAAGTAGGAAACGGATGAAAAGAGTTTGACCAAATAGGGAGAAAATAAGGCAATCAAGAGAAAAGGGAACAGAAAAAGAAGCAAGCAGGCTTTTACACTAACAAGGAAGAACGTAGGATGCTGCTTCCTACATTTTAAAATAAATAAACAAATAAATAAATAAATAAAAATAGCACCTTGTTTAGAGCTGGGTTTGAACTTAGTTTTGATTAGGACTGAGTACTGGGATAACCAAACCCCTCCGAGCTAGCAACCAGTTGCTGAGATGCTGGCTGCACTGGCCCGCCCTGCAGCACGGTACGGAATTGCTGGGTCCAAGAGCACCATCAAGTGGCGCCGGGAAGGCGCTGGGAAAGCGCTGGGAAAGCGCTGGGAAAGCATCCAAAGGGCTCGCTTCTGGCGAAGTCCCTTCGCACAGTGGAAAACTACCCAGGACAATTTATTTCCGCGTAGCATCCTTCATCCAGAGCCCCGCACCTCGTTACAAAGGAGAGTCAAAGAACAGATAAAGGGCTTACACAACCAGCTACGGTGTCGCACACCCAGCACATGGATGGGTCTTCTGCTTGAGGGTGGGTGGGTGGGGGGGCAACAGGTTGGGGAATGACCCAGAGAGGAAACAGAAGGGGCAGCAATGGAGCAGGGAAGCAATGGTAGTAGGTAATGAAGGAGGAAGGAACAAGCAGGGGGTGCCTGGGGTCAAGTGTGGCAGTGAGGTGGGACGAAGCAGCATTTTGGGGTGTGTATGTGTGTGTGGGGGGTGTCATCGATTGAAAGCAATGCAGTCACACACATCACAGGCCTTTACTGAGGGCTTGGGAAGGGTCAGAAAGGCAAGCAGATCTGGGCACCTCTGGAATTACCTCCTCTCGACACTGCTCATCCTCCTCTCAAACTGCGATATTCCTGACTTCTGGTGCGATGCTCAGCATGGCTTTGGGAAGAATAACATAAGGGCTAATTGCAAATAGGTCAGAGTGCAATGAGTCAATGATGATGGATTTTAACGAAGGAGCAGATGTGGCAAAAGCAGCTTTGTGCATGTGCCTGGGATGCTGGAGCATGAAACTGACGGAGAAGATATTGGTAAGGAACTAGTGACTTGTGTGAGATCTAAGTAAAAGGTGAGAATGGACAAAGCATATGGACAACTGTCCCTCACACTTATCTGCCAGTTTTCACTCACAGATCTCAAAATCTTTTGAAAAGGTATATCAGCATCACTTTTATTTTACACCTTGAAAAACGGAGACATACATGGAGAAACAAGTAATTTGTCCAAGAAGCATAACATCAACGCCTTGGGTTTTGTGATGAGTACCCTGCAAAATGGTCAATGTGCCTCCACACAAGGAGGAGGAAAAAAATTTCACCAAGGGACAGACAAGTGCTCGTGTGAAGCCTGCAAGCTGGGAAGTTACAGCACAGCCTAGATTCAGTAGAGTCCAGGCAGACAAACAAGAGAGATTAAAGGGTAAGCTGAAGGAGATGTGAGAGTTGAGTGTGGCTCACACAGGAGTGACAACACCTGCTTTACAGCCGGCACTGGCAGGGAAAAAGGGAGCAGTGCTAATGATGGGACTTGTCTGAAAGGCATAGAGAAGAGGAAAGAGGGCTCAAACAGCAGTGGAAGGGCAGCAGCCGATGAAGCACAATTCACACTGGGAAGTAAAAGAGAGAGAGAGCACCCACGGACGACTGCCTTGATCAATAGCTCTGAGAACCACGGGGAAGTCACAGAAAATAAGGGGGACAGGGGGCTGGTTTCTTCTTACAAGAAAAAAAAAAATGGACAGTCTATTACTAAAGCACCAGTATAAACTTTAGAAGACACTCTGATTTCTACCGGGCAAGACCTATCTCATATGAGCACCAAGCACAGCTACCTCAGTCAAGTACAAGCTTCCAGAAAGACTCCGACACCTTGCCTTAAATCTGTGGGCACCTTAAATTCACTGTGGTGTTTTTGTTGGAGTTTGTTATTTTGTGTGTGTTGTTTCAAACAAAAGCTTTTTTTTCTTCAGATGACTCCCATATAGATATGTCTCTTCCTAGACCCTGCTTTTGGGACTATCCCTTACTTTGGCAAGGGAGACTCAAAGCCCCAGGGGAGCTTTGACATCTCAAAGAGTTCCGCCGTGGTGCCCTGCGGGATGATGCAGACCTCTGAGGCGCAGCGGGACGCAGAGGACTTTTTGCTTGTCTCATTAACCAGAACATCTTTGTAGCTTCCAGCTGCCTCGGAGTGGTGCTGAGGTTGGGAAGGGGAGCAAATAGAGATTTCCAGCATGTGTATGCACATGGCAGGCAAAGGAGGGGAAAAAAAGTCTTTCTACTATGGGCTTCAGAGCCTGTTTAAAATGCAATGATTAATGAGGCAAATATTTCCTCAAATCAGACTCCAGAGCCTCAACTTCCTACCAGAAAATTTTCTACCTCTTCCCATCATGTGCATTCCACACAGTACCAGTAATTCTCCTTTCCCTCCTCTTCTGTTGGGGTGATTAATAACTATTATTAAAAGGAAAAGGTTGAGGGGGCCCAACTTCCAGATTTGCAACCAAAAGACCCAAACAAACACTACTTATAATCCTAGTCACTTTTCGTCCTGCTAGGCGAAGTCTGGGTTTATGCCAAAAGGTTATGGGCTTGCTCCTGACGGTATCTAAAACTAATGGGATGAGGGATGGGAAGGGATGAGGGACCACAGCAGGTTCTCATGAGCATTACAGGGAGCTCATATGAGGCAAGGCAGAAATGAAGAGGTCTCAGCTTTCAGAAACCCCTTTTGAGAGCGCATTGGAGGAACCATAGCAGAACTGACTGCTTCTGACTTCTGCTAATGCCCCATGCTGAATATTAATGATAAACATAATAAAATATGTATATAGTGTAATAGGAATAAAAACGTGCATGTAGCACCGCAGATTTATAATACTGCTTTACATACACATTCAGACAGCTGAGTAGCTGTGGTGAACATGGAGCCAGCCGCAAGGAATAAAAACAAGCTGGCAGCTCTAGACACTTACTCATGCTTATGCCAGACTTTTCCGTCCCCTGCATAGCTTTCAGGTCCCTTTGCTTTCCAGTTCCCACTGTGGTTACACTGTCTGGACAAACTTAATAGCTTCATCTGGATAGTTGCCCTAGCACCTGGAAGTGTTTAAAGCTGAGAAAGGGGTGTGTGTGTGTAAGGAGTAGGGTTGCTAGTGTGCAGCGACCCTATCACCCGAGAGGTTTCAGTATCGAACCAATGCGTTGTAATGATTTCAGTCTCTCCAGCAGATGACCCACCTCCACTCCTGCCTTACAGCTGGGTACATTCCAGCCTTTTTGTTCCCGTGGATCTGCACAGAGCAGTTCCCGAGGGCTCGGGATTCCCCACAGCACCAGAGACATTTCCCCATGCAGAATGTGGCAAGTGGGACTATGTCCTGTTCAGTCCTGAACAGTCACCGGTGGGAACCAGCATTAGAGAAGCCTGAAAAGACCTCAGAGCCAAGGTGATGTGGTAGCCACGTTCTCCCATGATCTCCGTCAGGGACCATATCTGGGTTTTGGCTGTGGTGCCAAAAACCCTACACCTTTTTCTCCAGCTGTATCATTTGGTCTGACAAAGGAATTTGCTTCTGCCTACAAACTACCTTTCTTATTTTATGTAACATCCTTCTCTCTCAATTTCAGTCCTTTTCTGATGCTTTACCCACATCCTTCATGCTTCACCCGCTCTTTTTCCTCCTTTCACTAACTTGCATTGCCAAGACTGAAGACTTCTGCCTATCTTGCATGGCCTAGCAATGATGTTTCCAATTCGGATTAGATAGTTTGAGTCTTTCTTTTTTGGGTTGCTATTTGACTGTCAGCCCTTAAACACTACAGTAACACGTGCCATGCAGGTTCCCTCCATAGCGTGGGTAGGACTGGACATGGGCCTCTCTGTGGCAGCAAATCCTTCATGAGGGAAATACAGATTTTAAGTATTGCTGGAAGAGAACCACCAGAATGCTTTCCACAACAACTTTCTCTCAGCCAGCTGCTTCCTAACTCTTCTTCCTCACCACACCAGTCTCCTGGGTTTCTTGTGATGCAAATTCTTTGCACGCTGCTTTCATTATCCATACCCTTACCTTTCCCAATAGAGGCAGAGGGAACAAGGGATTCTGGAGGTAAATCAGACGCTGTACGTAAGAAGAAAACATACAGCTATACCTTAACTTACTGGAAGGAAAAAGAGCTGTGGTTTAAAAGTGCTGCGAGCTCAGCCATTTCCATCTCTTCAGAGGAAAGTCTCACTACAAGTGGGGTGCAGTCCCAGGGAGTGGGGTTGATGATTCTAGGTGAGAGCAGCTGTGGGTGCTGCCACAAGCCTGCTGGATGTACCAGGACAAGTCACTTCATTCCCCACTCTCTATCTCTGTTGTTCTCTTATCTCACAATTTCTTCAAGCAGAAGTGGCCTCAAGATGTATAAATGAGAACTGTTAGGCAGAACCTGCACAGTAGTAGTAGAAGTAATGATTATGGTAATAACATAATGCAGGCAAACTATTTTAACATGTGTTTACAAATAACAACACTATCCTCTAAGGTACTTGAGGCATCCCCTGCCCTGTGGGGTGAACCTGTTCATCAGATAGGCTGTCTCCAGGGGTCTGACCCAAACCACTGAGCAGCTTCAGCTTCGAGTTAGACCCCCTCCGGGACTTAAAGCCCTGGAAATTATTTAAAGTGCTCGCAAGCAAATCCATTGTGCCTATCAAACGGATCCCCAGAGACGGTAGGAACAGGGGAAAAATTCTTCCTGTGGAGACTCTGACAGCGATCTTGAGAAAGCACCACGGGAAGCAAACAAGTCCTCACCTAAACACAGCCAGGGTTGTCTATCTCCATTTTCCACTCTGATCTTCAGCACCTTTGCTTGCTACCTCTCCAAAGAGCTGTCAGCAGAGGCAGCACACAAGGGAGACGTGTTTTTTTTTTAACTAAATCCATCCACAGTCTTGACCAACTCGGCACTCTTACAGAGTCGTTTTGTTCTGAACAACTCATAGGTGATTTATACCAGAGGAATACGGTACCATCCTCAAAGCATTTAAGTTACCGAGGCTCAATGAGTACCCAAACATTAACACAGCAGCTGCTCAAACACAAGATTGAGACTGCGTATCGGATCTTCTGCTGCATCCAGTAAGTCAAGGCAAGGGGACCTGCTGTGGACTTCCCTCTGCCAGAGGGTCCTGCCTAGTCCACTCCGCCAGCTTTGGGACTTGCTATTTTAGCTCTGAGCCAAACCAGCTCCTTTAGACTGAAACAGAGGGGAGCGATGAAACAAGCAGCTCAGCTGGCAAGTTTTTGAGGGACAGCACTATGAGGGCAGCGATCAGCAACTGCAGTATCTTCTACCGACTCAGCTCTTTGCAGAACCATCCATTGCTCTGTGCCCTCAGCCCACCTGCCAAGTAAAACGTGTTCGCTGAAACAAGTGTCACAGCAATAACTTGATCACTTCACATTGAGTGAGCCTGTTAGCATGAGTCATTTAAACAATTTTTTTTTTTGTAATTGCTTTAGCTATCTCTGAGTTGACTTGAGGCAATTCCCTTGTTGTGTGCAGGCTACCTCACTTGGCCCTCTAATGGGAAGGTCCAGCAAGAGTACATGACAAAGCAGTTTCCATAAAAAAAGGAAAAGAACCAGTTTATCTAAGCAGCCTGCAAATCACTTGCACTCAACTCATCTAATTTCCTTGTGCAAACCAGGTGATAGAAAAACAACCCTTGCCTTTAATTAGCAAAGAAGAGTTCAAACTGCAAGAGCAGGTGAGTGTGGCATCTAAGCTGGTAAGATCATACAAGTTCGATCAAAAAAAAAAAAAAATCTATGCACACAACATATACCCAGCAGGGTACACAGAGACCCCAGAACACAAGATGGAAGAATTTCTATCATCAAAGCAGAACATCACAGGCAGCTGCGAGCAGCCTGAGGGCAGGACACAGTTGCTAAGCAGTTCTTCCCTGGGTTGGATGCTACATAGCACTCCCAACCCCAACAATGCCAGGCACAGAGAGGATATTTTACACTGGGGTTCCAATAGGAAGGCAATGAGGGAGTTGTTTTCCCATGTTCTCCCCTAGCACCTTCTGTGTTTCACTTCAAGCAACTCTAAGGACTCCCTAACCAGTAGTCCCCTTCCAAAAAGGTGACTGGGCTTCTGTAGTTGGAAGTGGCATTTAAATGGACCAGTTGCTCATGGCATAAATGCTTACATGAAATGAAAGGCAGGTCCTGCTTGACAAACCTGATCTCCTTCTACAAGATGACACATATAGTTGATGAGGGAAAGGCTGTGGATATTGTCTACCTGGATGTTGGTAAAGCCTTTGACACTGTCCCCCACAGCATCCTCCTGGAAAAACTGGCTACACATGGCTCGGATGGGCGTACTTTACGCTGGGCTATCCATCTGCTCAGGAATATAAGAGTAGCTGGGTAGTTTGCAGAGAAGAGATTTTGGACAGCTGAACAGTTTGAAGGGCTGCTGACCTTGCAAAGCCGAGAGCTGAGAGAGAAATCTACCTACACAGACTTGAAAGTCTCAGTTCAGCTGGGCCTGGAAAGCCGAAAGCACCCAGCTCAGCAGAAGACCCCTAATGAAAAGAGAAGTTATTAGGGAGACTGACAACATCAATGCCTTGAGCCATACTGACCAGGCAGCATCACTGTCATTCTTTCCGCTGCAAGCTTCAGCAAACCTCACCCCCCCCTGCAGAACATCTCAGTTCCAACGATCCGCAGTTTCCTGAACGGACAAAAGTTTCCTTATGAAGATTTTCCAACAGGTCCTGCCACACATGCCAGGATTTAGTGCTGCTCCAGCCTAAGTCACGGCAGGTTTCCCCTGGTTGCAACATTGTCTTTGGGCTTAAACAACACGTCAAGGCACTTAAAAACGCTTTCTGGCTTTGGGGGGCAACAAAAACTCAAGTGACCAAATTTCTGACAGAACTACCTTTGTTCTTTTAGGGAGAGGGAAGAGGTGACTGCCCACACAAGCTGCAAGTATTAGCGTTCATTCCCTCCACCCTGGCAGAACTGAGCTGTCTCATCTGAAACTTATTTATATTTCCATAGATCAAGTTTTCTCTAGTGCTCTGTAACCACCATAAATTCTTGCACACCACCCCAACCTACTTTTACTAGAACGCGTTTCTCTGTAATTATTCATCAATGCTCACAGGTCTGTTGTGCCAAGCATGGGATAAGTACACGCAGAGGCTGTCCTGAGCCATTAAAGACAGAGATACAAGTATCTGGTATTATTAATTTAATTCTATAGATGAGCAGCTGAGGTTCTGGGATTCTTAATCAGGTACTTAAGGTCTTTTGGGATGCTCATGGAAGAGCTGGACACATTCCTTACCTTGCCTAAATGGCAGAGCAGCGTTTCTTCTAATCAGGTTAGATTATTTTCCCTAAACTGGTTTTCTATGAAACTCCAGACATTAATGAGCCGCTACTCATTAAAAAGCTAACTGGTTTTCTGTTTCATATGCCAGGGGGGCAAAGAGAAAACTAGAAATGGCTGTTGGCACCAGAATCAAGGGAAGAGCAAACCCTCTCCTGTCCTCTCTTCTGCTGAAGCTCGGGTTTTGAGGAAGACAAATCTCAGCAAGCCTTTCCTCCAGCAGTCCCTTGCCGCTGCCCATCAGGGTGTTGTCGTGAGCCTGAGCCCCTGAGAGATTTCCCCAGCCAGTGAGGCTTTTGCCAGGCTCCACCTTCATGACAAGGGACTTATGGCTTTGCCCAGCTCCAATAGTTTTGGACTTTCACCGCAAAGATTTATTTTGTCCCTTCGGGACAAAATTGCAACGTATCTGGACAGCAGGCAGACAGCTTGCAGATAAACAAAATATAACTTCAGCCTTTCAGCTGAACCTTTTTTTCCTCCTTTTCTCTCTTTTTTTTTTTTTTTTTTTTTTTTTTAGAGAGAAGACACTAGAGGGGAAAGAGAGAAAGTGAACAGAAAAGTCCACAGAAAGGGGAACATGTTGGGTGGGGTGAGGAGAGGTGAAAGGAAACAAATTAAAATGATGGATAGAATTTGTGTGTAATAGTGCATTATTTATAAAGACAAGTTCAACTGAAAAACATTTCTGTCCAGGCAGGGAGAGAGAAAGGAGATAACTCCTTTTAGTTCGCTATGTTCATTAGTGCTATCATCCTGATCCGAGTGCCAGATGCACTGTCTGCAAACCAACCCAGGGACTGTGGCCACAGCCAGCCATGCTTTGCATGGAACATCTGTGGCTTTCGGGTCAAGACTGTGAGAGAAAATCAAGACTTTTGAACGAGGCTCACATGTGCATTCAAAATCCCCATATGGGACTGGCCTCCAGGGCACAGCACATATTACGTGAGCCTGCTCCAGAGAAGCACGCCGAGAGCAACACTGAAATACCGGGGAATGTGGACTCTGTGACCCCGTCAGTGACCTTCCAGTGGCACTCTTCTGGATGTGGAACAGAGGAGGAAAATTGTCAGGTGACACTGGTGATCTTCCAAAGCATCAAGCCCCAAGTTTCCCTTTCTATCTTGCACAGAGACAGGATTCCCTGAAGCTGTCGCCAGGCCAGGAAAAGGATAACTCCCTTGAAGCTGCATGGTCTGTCAGTTTAGAAAAGCCTGGGCTTCAAGCTCCCAAGGACAGCTTTCAATCTGCTTTCCAATATTCCTCTCAAAATTCACTTGAGCTAATATGGAATATAAAATTATCCAACATTTTGCTACAACCCACATGTGTTATACGTGCCCTTTGCCTTCCAAATTTACACTCCTGCAATACAAAAAGCACTTGCCTTGGTGTGGCCATGGGGTTTCTTGCTATTGCTTACGGCTCCGTTATCTGGGAGCTTTTTAGTGATTTGTTTTTTTCCCAAATATTCTATTATTTTGCTGAAGACAAATTAGACTGAAAAGATGGTTACTTATGGGATCATTTCTTTTCTGAAGGTCACTCACTTTCCTTAAAGCTTTATCTCCTCAGATCTCCCAGCTTTTTCAGAAATAATTGCCAGCACTGCAGCAAAGTTAACAACTTGAAGTATCCTAGCACACATGTGTGCACAGCTGTTTGCCTGAAAGGCAGCTGGTCAGTCCCTGCAGTCCTGCGAGGACCTGCTGATGAACTCCACAGCACACTCACCTCTTTTCCTTTATAGCCCGAACCGTTCTGCTCCTGCTCACCTCCCCCTCCTCTCAGATCCCTTGGGGTCTGTCATTCCTGCAAAAACAGGTCATCTCCTGTGGTCACCTGCTGGCTCTGTTTGAGCCTTTTATAGAGGCTGCTGGATGATCCCAGCTGGGTCTGACTAGGGCTGGATGGGTCCTGAAGGGCCAAAGCAGCCTGGTGCATTATCTTGCCCAGAGAGGTCGACCTACTGCACATCTCATTGCAAGCCTCCCATACCTGCTCTTTAACAGCTATTTTACAGTTTGTCCTTTTCATTTTCAAGCTTTTTTTTTTTTTTATCTTGTTCAAAATGTTTTGGGGGGAGGGAGAGCCAAATTGACAATCTCAGCCATTTCTGAGCCATCATTAATTTCTTTCCCCATCCTCATTTACTAATAGACCTACTTTCTCCCTACTGCTACTTCTTCCTCTGATCTGTTTGTAAAAGTGTTTCTCATTCTACTTTAACCCATTAATGTCATTCTGCTTCTCAAATGTCAAACCATACCTAATCCCTCTGATGGCATGTTTTATCAGCTTGGAATTCATCTCGTTTCTTTCTATTATGCAGCATTATCTCAGCTGCCTCACTGAAATCGAAGCATAACAGATCTCCTGCACTCGCTTTTATCTGAGGCTCCGATTCAGCAAGGTAATGCCACCAGGCTCATCCGAATTGTCTCACAGAGGTCGGGCACCGAAAGTTAGAGGGGGAGTCTGAAGACCCTTGTTCAGGAAGGGGACATAAATGCTCATTTGCTGTCTCTGTTGAAAAAAAAATAATTATAAAATACATATATAGAAAGGGAACAAGGGCAGAGGAAAGCACTCCAAAGGGGAGTTTCCTCTATACTCCTAATGAGGAGATGTAGTGCCTGTCCCCTTCTCTGTCCCCCTGCTGACAGAGGAAATAAGGGAACCTGCCCAGAAGCTCTGCTGGTCCTTTAAGGTCTGTTTGGATCCCAGAGGAATGGTATAACCTACAGAGAACTGCCACAAGGGATACTTACAGATGACAGCTTCATCCTTCCGGCATTTTCCTTTATGACTGCTGCTTCCAAACCCCAGCAAATACCGTATGCTTCGAACGGGGCACTCTCTCAGGAGATGCTGATCCATAGGATGCTCTCCACTGGTCATAGAGAGAGGGGGCTGGGGGTGTATATGCATATGCCTTAAGCACTCCATGATATTGTAAAATAGCCCCTACAGGAGGATTAATTATGTGATCTGGAACAAAGAAAATTGATGGGGAAAAAAAGCATTTGAAAGTCTCCGCCACTCTCCTGTCCTTCCCCCTACCTCACTTTCTCATTTGGAAAGTCTCTCAGATGCCTCGCTCTCTCTGGATGTTTTGATAAGGCCTTTCCTTGTTTCTCTCCTGCCCCAAGCAAGTGTGATTTGATTTGGCTTCTCTTTCCTCACCTCCCTGGTCGGAGGTGTGCACTGCTGGCTATCTCTTCAATTCCATCTCCCTGCTTGTTCATTTTCTATACAATTCCTTTACACACCCTCCCTTCAGCCAAATGGATTTTTTTAATCTACCTTGTATTTTAAGTTGTCTTGATATTGTTAGCCTTTGGGCTTACGAGACTGTGTTTTTAATACTTTCCCATCCTCTCTATGCCCCATCTCCAGCTCATACTAGAGGACAGCTTTGCATTCCCTTCTATCAACTCCATAATTGGTTTGCAGAAAGTTTTAGCATCCTTATTAGAGATATGTCAGAACCAATACCACGGGCCTGATTCCCCAGCAATAGCAAGTGAAGAACTACCAAGGCAATGAGAGTCATTTATCAGCTGCAAGGGCAAATTGAAGCCCCTGCATCCCAAAACCTGTTTGAAACGAAGGGGTTGGCCTCCCTTCTATAACAAGCTGAACTGAAAAATCCAGACAGCAGAAATGCTTCCAGAGCCGTACTTGGCTATTCAAGTTCTGCTTTGGGACGGGCAACATTAAGTGGACTGGGATGTACATTTGGATATGGCAATACCTCCAGGAGCTCACTCTCCTGAAAAGTGGACTTGGGTTACATGGACAGTGATTGCCTGACAAAGCAAGCTTCAACCCCTACTTTCTACCCACCACCGAAGCTGCCCCCCCGAACCCTTCTTACATCCAACTGACCACCAGCTCACAAGCCCATTGCTCACAGTGTTCTTCTATAAAAAAATCTCTTGCAAAAGAAACTTGCTGGTCACTCAATGTATGAGCATCTCTGATGAAATATTTTTTTGCCAGCAGTGTTTTTTCCCCAATGAATGTTTTGATAAGAATAATAAATAAGCCCCTCATGCTTTGATTCTAAAATATCTGAAAGCTTTCATGCTATTTCCTAACAGTTTGATCCAGCTTCTCTCAGTTTTCAATTTTTTTTTTTTTTTTTTTTTTACAGTATGTGTGATCATTATATAAAACATCTCCTTATTTTTGCCACACTTCAGTACTGGAAGTTCATTGTTTGTTGCAGGTGCAATTGTTATATTCATGTCACGGTGGCCTGTTTCTTTGCCTTATTTAACTCCAACGTACTCCAGCAGGGGTAAACCAGAGTACATAGTGTCATTGTCTCAAAAATAGCACTTCAGTTTCTCAATAAATCCAAACCTAACTCATTGTGTGGGTACGTCTAAAGAGATTTACTTTGACCAGCAACTGTGGAATCACAGGTAGGGACCTGTCAGGGAAGCTGAGCACCTTTTGTTTTGATGCTTTTGCACAGACGTGAGAAGAGTCCGGCTTGTGCCTCTACAGCTATTTTTGGCCCTCAGGGTGCTAATGAAAATAAAAGCTCTACATCCCTTACTCTAGGTGAGCCAGCCTCACTGTGGTGATGCCCAGAGAGAAGTTAGATGGAAGAATACCTCAAGTCTTTTTTATTCCCCCAATATTTTTTTTTTTCCCAAAAAAAAGACAACAACAAAAGACAAGACTGTCTTGCCATTTACAAAATCTTTAACATTTTGACCCACTGTTATATTTCTGTTTGGTACAGAGACCATTCTGAATTAAAATCTGTTTCAATGCTTGGATCTCTAATCCCTCAGTAATTTAAGGTCCAAGCTCTCCGGACACGGGAATTGACCTCATAACACACACGCTATTAGAAGAGGTCAGGTTAAGTTTTGACATGTCTACCTAGCCATGATCCTTGCAGGATGTCAAAGCATTTTCAAAACATTTACTAATGAATCCTCTCAGCCTACAGTGAAGCTGCTCGGCTTTAGTTGAACCATTCCATCAATGAAAAAAGCCGCAGTGATTTGCCCAGGCTCACACAGTCCATTGGTGGCACAGGTGGAAAGGCAGCCAAGCAAGTACCCTGATACCTACCCGCTCCCAGACCAGCCTGCACAGCAAGGGCTAAGCTGGGCAATTTGCCCTATTTTGCTTGTTTTAAGAGGTTAGAGGGGAGTCCCAGCTCACCGCTTTGAAAGACATCACAAATTTTTTGCCCTGTATCTGCTGGAATCACACTGACCCTCTGTTCATCACGCTGTAACTATGAGATCATACTTACAAAATAACTTTAAAAGTGTTTTTTTTTTAAAAAAAAAACAACCCCCTCCCCCAAAAAAAAACCCAACCAAACATTAACTTCTTTTTACAGCCTGGCTTTTTCTCTTAAAATATAGTGGACCTGATTCACATGGGAATCTCAGTTCAGAACTTCTACACAAGGGAAAAAATTTGGCTGGGAAAAAAATTTTGAATCACCTTTTTGATCCATTATTATACAGCCTCATCTTCTTCTGTCCTAGTTTTGTTGGGGTTTTTTCCCCCTCTACTGTTGATCATATCTTTTATTGGTATTCTAGTCACATGCATTACCCACCCGGTTTTTGTAATGCCAACTAAATCATTGTTTTCATGCATGAGAACTTCTCACTGTCCCTGCTTAGTCATTTCCCTCATTTGTGCCGAGACATTGAAGAGAGTTTTGTCTGTTTTCTGTCACACCCTTTAACCTCACTTTTGTTTTTTGATTGAATTACCATTTTCTTAGTCCTAGGCAAACTAGAGACATAGTGAGACCATACCTCTGCTCATCTTTAGGTGCTTCTTCAACAGCAATTAGTATGCTTTACGCCTGACTGCAGCTTCGTTGAGTCCCTAAGAACCATATTGTTCAGTCTTCACCACTGAGGAATCTCCAGTGGCCTCCTGCCCTAACCCAGTTCTCCTCCTGGATGGCTCTCCCACCAGCCACCCCAGTGTTCTCAGCAGGGATGGCAACAGGACTTCCACATCCCCTCTCCTTCTCCGGCAACACCAGACCCCAGAAAGCAAGCATGCAACCCTACAAGTAGAATCACAGAACGTCTTAAGTTGGAAAGGACCCATAAGGATCATTGAATCCAACTCCCTGCTCCTTGCAGGACTCCTTAAAACTAAATCATATAACTAAGAGCATTGCCCAGATGCTCCTTGAACTCTTGACAGGCTTGGTTGCTGTGACCACTTCCCTGGGGAACCCATTCCAGTGACCACCCACCCACCCTCCCAGCAAAGAAACTTTTTCTAACATCCAACCTGAACTTCCCCTGATGCAGCCTCATGCCATTTACTCATGTCCCAATATATTCTCACATCATAAGTACTGTTGTTTGCAAAGCAAATGAGTATATTTTTTTATTGAACTGCAACATTAGTCATATGTGTGCAACTTAGGCATTAGAAATGGTAGCAGCTGAAGCTCCTGGGACTTAGTCAGAATTGCAGGCTCAGAATCATTTAGGTTGGAAAAAAACCTTCAAGATCATCAAGTCCAGCTGCAATTTCCTTCATTCCCTCTTCCCTTGGCCACTTCCTCACCAAATCCTTTTCCTACCCAGCCCCGCACCATGCCTCTGGTTTGCTCATTTGCTTTACTCTCCTGTAAGGTCTCTCCCCACAAGATTCTGCTTTAATAGATTAGAGCCACCAAGGCTTTACATTCTCCATTTTCCTGTTCCTTGTTAGTGAAGGAACTCTACGGAGACTAGAGATGGTCTAAAAGCACAAACCTTGCCACTGAGCCCTCCAGAGACCCCCCAGCTCCTTCCCCAATCACACTGCCAGAATGGTCCTAATCCAAGGATGCTCCATATGGCCTGGGAGTTCACCCGGATTCAACCATTGCCCTCCTAAAATTAATGATTATTCTCCCCACCATGAATATAACCTTTTGTCTCTGCTACATAGTCCCTGCTGTTTCCTGTGATTCCCCTGTGACGGTTTCAGGCCCTGCCTTGCCATCATCTACCTTTTTCCAGTCCTCTTCCTTTATTCCACCCACCCATCAGCTCCTGCACCCACAGTAAAAGGAATTGCATCTCCATGAAACCAGCAATTGGAAGTTTTTAATAGTACTAAAATAATTTAGTCCATACTACAGGTAATATTATTAGCAGTCAATATTTTCTACCCTAAATGACAGATCTATTACAGCACATTATTTTTATTGTTGAGTGTAATCATATCCCCATGCTGCTGAAATCCCCTGGGCATCCACAGTGCTCTAGCAGTAATAAATAACCAATGCGCACAGAAAAACTTTGCTAAGGTGACTTTAAGGTGGCGGGCACATATCAGTTGGAGTGCATATTGCCTCTCAAGAATGTTGGAGTTTACAAGTTGTTCGCAAGGAACAGCACAACGCAACTCTCATTTCTTACGTATTTCTGCCCTACGTCCCATGCAGACCTACATCGGAGGGTTTTGCTTCAGCTATTTTCTTATTTTTCTCCTGCCGACGCACCTGTATCACCTGTCTCCCTGTGTTCCCTTGGAGCAGTTAGAAGAAGTTAGGCCTATTGGCAATGTCAGCGCACACACTCTAGTTAAGGTTACGGGATAAGGGAACAGCTTAGATGTAAGAATAGAAGAGTAACTTAAGCAAGAACACGTCAAGTGCCACTTGTCCAAAGGAGCAAGCTGAGAGCGCCGGCAGCACAGTTGTTGGGCAACGAGGGAATTACAATGGGCTAATTGAGCATTGAGTAATCTCTACCAAAACCTATATCTGACAGCACCTGGAGTCACATGTGGAGAGACCCCAAGGGACCCCACCACCCAGCGCCGAGACTACGCGTGGCACAGCTGGAGCTGCTACGCTGACCCATCCGACTTCTCTTCTGGGCTGCTTCATCTCTCCCACTGAACAGAGAAGTTGTGCAATTCACAAAAATGCATACATCTGTGATTAAAGTGTTCTGGTCTCTAAGTCCATTTAGTCTCTGCAGTATCATTTGGTATTAAATGGCAACAGCCCCGTCTCCCTGCGTGTACACCTACGCAGCATCCCCGTGCTCACCTAACCAGGCTGGGGCACGAGGCAGCACACGCTGCGTTTGCTCTAAGCTATGCACAAGCTCATCAGCCAGCTGACAGGCCACGCTGGGCAGGTCACACTTCAGCTCTCACCATAGTCTTTTCTCCCAGCGAGGGCACTCACTTAAGTCTGTCTCCCTAGCCCAACCTCCAATTTTCCTTCTGCTTACAGGAACTTCATATTTTTTGAATTGCCTGTCCTGTTAGAAAATTTGGCTGAAATCACTCGACTGGTACCAGAGAAGGGCAGGACTGACAGGTTGACACACAGGCAGACAGAATGATGGCCTGTCCCTTGCTTCTTTAAGAACCCAGTCAAAAACCAATGATTTAAGAACCAATCAAAAAAAAACCACACTGGAAATTTAAAAATTCCAGTTAAGGCAAACCACTGAAATATAACTCCCATCCATGCTGCTCTGGCCACGTTCCTATGGAATACCATTTCACCATTTCCCCTTCACTGTAGAGTTTTAAAGCAATGCACCAGAGGGCACAGAACTATTTGTTATCTCCTCCAAATAATAACCATGCTGCTTTGTTACCACATTAACCTTTGGTCTTTTTCAGGTACAAACTTAAATCTCACTATCAGGGAAGATGAGGTTTATCTGTGGAGGCAGGCGAGTGCAGCATGCAGGAGCGCTCAGACAGCGGGGCAGGAGGTGGAATTGTCAAACTTAACCTCGTAGGCTGCTAAATACCTCGTAGAGCAGCTGGCCGACCTCGGCATCTGGCAAGGTCGCAGCCCTGCGCTGCACGGGGAAAGGCTGCCTTCAGCATGCTGCTTGTGTAAATGAGGATCTGTGTGCTACATGTGACTGTAAATAAAGCAATAAAACCCCCTGCTTAAGCTTGGAAGATTCTGGTTCCTTAGATGAGCAATGGACTACAACTACTTGCTGCTAAGTTCAGCTGCGTTTTGCCTTATGCCAAGGCTTCCCCACACTGGAAAAAGAGGTAAAGAACTCGAATGGTTTTGCTAAGACACTCAGTCTTGTCTCTCCAGTTTCCTAACTCTTTGTTTTTAAAACATTTACATGTTACATGCCCACACCGCACCAGTGAGCCTGCAACAGGAGCTGAGCAAGAGGCAGCATGCCTGCTTCTGCAAAGAAAACTTTTCCCTGCTTTCAGCCCAGGAAAAGTTAAACCACCAATGTTATCAGCAAGAAAAAATTCCAATGGGGGGGGGGGAGGTTGTTTAACAGAACAAACCCCCAAATGTTTTCTTTCAAGCCAAGCCTGAAGCAAACAACATTTCTGACAAGTGCCATGCAGCTGCTGGGGTTCAAGGTCACTTTTTTCCACTAGGTCACACTGCTTGGCTGGCCCACCTCCCCCACAACGCACGGTACCTCGTGAGTGCACACCTACCAACTGGCTTCCTGCAGGACACTTCAGACTCCTCTAACATGCAAAGTTCCACGTAGGATGGAAAAAAACTCCAAACTCAGGATCTTTCCCTTTGCAGATCAGCACAAGTACATTCTGGAACTCTGATTCTTCATGTGTTATTAAGCACTCATGCTGTTACAAAGGGGAATAATGCATTTTTTAACTTATTTGTTAATAGATATAGGCTAGAATTTTTAAAATACTTAATATTTTACAATATCTTCTATGAGTTAAGCACTCAGTTCAGTGGGATTTGGGTGTCTGAGCAAATAGGGTCCTTTGAAGAGCTAAGGCATAAAGAGCTTTGAGATCCTTCAATGAAAGAAGCTGTAAGTAGCACAAAGAATCATTGGCTACACAGGCAGGAATTGTCATTATCATCTTATTTTGCAATAGCAAAACCCTGTATAACAGTTCAACACATTAGGCATTAACACAGAGATAAAATATTCCCTAAAATAGGAAGCTTCCTTTAGCGAGAGCCTGAAAATTGCTGAGCTGATGGAGAAATTCCTATCTTCTTAATGCTTTTTGTATTAGATCTTTGGCCCACTGCTGTATTATCCCTCAGAGTGGAACTGGGGAAAAAAAAGGTTCTGCAATAATAAGTGTTCAGCTGTGTAACGTTCACCCTCGAAAGTACCGCACCAGAATGTACCAAGCCCATATGAAGGGCTTGGGGCTGGCTCGGGCAGCAAGTTCCCCTCTCAACCTTCTGGTACCTCCTGCAAGCTTTGCATAGTCCATGAAGCCAACAAAGAGCTGGGAGGAAGAGAAAGAAGTGTTACAAGACAGAAAGCAAGAGGACATTTGAATTTCATAAGGCAGGTTAACCCCGCAGGGCTGAGAAGCAAAAACAACTTATTCTGAATAAACATGATATGGAAATCGCAGAGATAGAATTGAGCATGAATTTATCTAGGAAGCTACGGCACAAGTTGGTGTGAGATGCCATCAGGAAAACATTTTGAAAACTGAAGACAAGAGAAGTGATCTTACCAGCCATGTCTGAACCCCAGCCTCCCCGTTCCCAGACCCCCTGCTTTTGGTAGGAGTGGTGATGGGATAGCGATGCCCACTTCCCAGAGGCAGCTCCCACTACAGCCCCTTTGCTCAGCCACCAGGCTGAAACAAGTCCTCGAGGAGCGTATTAGATGGTTTGGGTTTGCAGTCCCCTACATCACGTCCAGGCATCGCCAGTGGGAACGCTAGGTGACATAGCCCGACGCGGTGGCAGGGAACATGTTCGCAGGTAAGCGGTAGGGCTGCTGCGGGCCAGTGCTTGGCTCTGCATCCCAGCCTTCTCTCACCAGTTAGCAGGGATGTGGCAAATCGCCAAGCCTAGGTACATCATCCTCTCTCAAGAGCCAGAAAGATGGTGAGGGATAACACAGAGGTACAACATGGAAGCAGGCACACTCTGCGATGAAGCTCCATGCCCTTGTTCCAAGCCGTCCTCTTTAGCATGACTGATGGTCCCAGGCAAAATAGTCAATTTACACCCATTCTGAGCATATGAAGGTGTTTGACAGATGAGCTCCAAAGAGCCTAGCTGATGTGATTTAAGAGGTTACCTCTCCACAGCTGTCTGGCCTGTCCCTCTGCCAGAAGTTACTGCCCCAACAGCAGGTAAAGCACAAGAAACATGTGCCTGCACCTTGACTGCTCCAGCTCAGGCTGGTGTATTAGCATAAACTGCCAGTGAAGGGTGGGTTTGTGCTAATACATCAGAGGAAAGCTGCAGCCACTGGAGCACAGGCATATGTCTCATTCTGCCAACTCTCCAGTCATCTCCAGCAGAGGAACAGAAAGGACAGCTGAGGGTATTGAAGTCATGTGTGCTGCATCCAGTTAGCCATGAATGTACAGTAGTCCGAGGAACACACTGTTTTCAAGTCCGTTTTCCTAAAGCCTGGTAATCTGCAGAGCCACTGATGCAGAGGCTGGACGATGACTATCAAGCATTGTAAGACAAGCAGTCAGTGCTAAGGAGCGCACTTCAAACGGCACAGCTACAAGGTGCACAGGGCACTGAGGGAAGGGAGGCTTCACACCTCCCACACAGACCTCTTAAACCACCGGGGAGAGTGCCAGCTCATACCTTGGCTCAGTGTCATCAAGAAGGTTGATAAGTCATCACCCAGCTAAAACTGCTTTAGAATTACAAAGCCACAAACTAACAGTTTACTGGAAAATTTCCAGGGTTGGAAAAAAAGGCAGAAAAATCTGGTCAGCTCATTCTAATATCCATTTCTGCTATCAGTGTCAGCGATGCATGTTTATGCTAAACATTTCTTTATCTCATACAGCATAAGACTTGCTTTTTACATGAAAATCATTTGTGCTTTGGAAAATCCTGTAATGCGCTGATTTGCTTTGCTTTCTGTTGTATGCTCTCACTTTCTTGTTTGTTTTGTGCTTGTATCTCTTGCTTGTGATCTCTCTGTATGCTGAAAATCCAGTACAAATATTTAGTAAACAATAAGCTCATTGCTGCTTTCAAGCAGAAAATTTGCCTCTGCCTCACAGAACATCTATTTTGACTTGTATTTAATTTTTTTAATAATGCATGATTGTATATCTATAGATCAGATCTTCCCTTGCTTAGATTCTACAGTGGTGGGTGCTTTGTAAAAGTCAATATAGATAAAATCAGCTGTAATCCATTTATGGCATGCTCCTCTTTGATCAGAAGATATATCAATTATTTCTTTACATATATGACAGGCACAAAACTCCTTTTTCACCACACTGATTTAAAAAGGTTTAATTTTTTTTAAAAAATATAAAGACCCCGATATGATCTTCTGTTCTGATACTTTGAGAACGCTTGGGGTACCCCTGAACTGGAGTCCACGATGAGAAAGCCATGACATGGATAAGGTAACTCACATATTCCCTCTGAACTGCTGTTCCAGCATAGACTTAATGGGTAGTGTACGGAGATGGAGGATGTTCTAGAGCTCTCCCTCCACAGGGCAGATTTATCATCCCAGTCAGTCTGTACTGGTAATTCACACCCTGCCTTACTTTTCCTTGCAATTTCAGCTAGAGCCCAAATGCTTTTCAACTGTCACGTTGACACATGTTCCTCCCTGTGAAATCTCAGGGTTTCTGGTGGTTTTATTTTTTATATACTAACCTGATTTTGAATGCCCAGCTACATGCCAGAGGCTGTAGTGACTTCACTCATTATGGCATCTAAATTCAAGGAGCCGATGTGAATCTGGGACTGCCCAGGGTACAGAGCTGTCAGACCCAGGCTCCATCTGCAGTCAAGGGAGAGAAACAGTTATACCAGAAGAAAAATTTGGAGCAGAAGCACATGACTCATCCACGGACAATATTGTAAGCCAGACTTTGGTAGTCCTGGAAAAGATTTAGTCCATTTGTTGATCCACTGCCCTTTTTTTAAAAAAAAACAACAAACACCTTACTTCCCACAATATCAGGCACATCTATTCATTTTAAGCATTTTAACAGCTGGCCTGCATGTAGTTATCATGTGCCTCAGCCAGCACAGCCAGAAACAGAGGGTATCTGAAAAACAGGAGCCTTTGCTGAAAGCATTGGCTGCAGTCTCTGAAGCAGGTACTAACGTCCCAGTAGGTGAAATGAGGAAGCCTCAACCGGTAGAGAATAGCTGCTCCTCCTGCCTCTCTCCAGCTTTGATGCTACTCCTTGTAACCAGTGTCATCCTCTTCTTAGATTTGCTTAGATGATCACTACGTGGTAGGAGACGTTCCCTACTCAGCCTTTCCTAGGAAGAATCCTAATTTTTCTGTATTTAACTTGGATATGTAAGAGATCTGGAATTATACAAAGCAAATTTTCTTGGATGACAGCAGCACTGCAGCCTCACCAGTTTGGATTAGAAGCAGAGGACTTTGAGGCCACCCTGGGGGTTTTCAGGCACAACAACTGTGAAGCTAGAGCTATAAATTTAATCACTGTTTATTGATGCGGTGATGTTGGGTGTATTGATGTATTTTATTGCTAAGCAGTGCATTCTCCCCATGTTTTTTCCCCCTTGAGCAGATTAACTGCAGATTCCAAAATACTGTCCAGCAGAGACATGTGTGTCATACTGTTTTCACTTTGCTTGCCTCCCACATAAAAGAACAGCTGTGGATGTCAGCTGAGGCTGATTTCTCCTGCATAATGGCCTATCATTTTTGTAAAAATAAATAAATAAGTGGCAATCATTCTTTTTTTTCATGGATATAAACACTTTGGGTCAAACTCAAAGTGACTGAAATGATATTGCATTTTACCTCTGGTTGATAAGTAGTTGTAATTTACAGGGCAATAGAACCGGGTAGATAGAAAAGCAACTACCAAGTAGAATTAAGATAAAGAACCTCCCACTCTCACTTTGTCTTATACCTTTCACTGAGCTGCCTCTGCTCCTGCATCATTTATTTCCTGACTGTACGCTCTTGTAAGTTACACTAAGTTGCTGCCAGGTAACATACAGCATCATTTATATCACCTTTGAGCAGTGCCCAATTACAGAGCAGGATGCTGGAGTCACTGGTTCACTCCCAAACATACAATCAAAGTGACTTCTGCAGCGAGAACAGGCACAAGATTAGTCTTTATACTAAGCTGCAGATACTGAAAGATAAAAATATTACAATTGCTGGGGAAAGTGCCACCCATACATAGGTCTCCCTTAATTTTTTTGTTATATTATATGTATTTATATAATATTTAAAATATTTATATATTTTATATAAAGGCTGATTGTCATAGGATAGGCTCTAAACATCTAATGGTATCTCTTACCCTTATTCTCTGCACAGAAGTCAGACTTCCCCAAGCTCTCCCCAGCTGATATGATACTTGGTATCACTCAAGTATCAGGATTCAGCTTGGTACAGTGTCATGCAGTTGCTACAACAGGACCCAGAGTAAAGCCTGTGTCAGCAAGACTCATTATTTCCCAGTCCAGAGATAATTTGATTAGTACCCACTCAAGCATCCCTGCTCTGCTCTTTTGCGCATCTCAGAGGAGCCACGAAGGCTCAGGCTACACTCAGTTTGAATAGTAGGGATTTTCTAAAATGCACAGCGCATTCCACTCGCCATTGTTTGGATCTTGTCCCTCCTCTCAGCCTGCATTTAAGAGCATCTTTGGGTGACCCACTTCCCTCTTTTATCCCTCCATTGGTCCCCACAGCATGGCAGTACTGTAGAACCTCGTGAAGGCAAGCGCTTCAGGGCCACGTCAGTACCAGGACTTGAAACCGTGCATGTAATTGCCATATTCCAGTTGCTACTGGATATACGTACTCTTTGGAATTGACACTGAGCTTTCTCTGCTGAAATTAGTATTTCAACAATGTATTTAAACAATGTATTTATGTATTTAAATATAGTTTTTTTTCATTTAAATATGTATTTAAATTTTATGTACATTTAAACAATGTATTTAGTATTTAAACAATGGGAGAAGCTCTCAAGTACACATGTATCTCCAGAAAACCATGTTGGCAATGGCAGCATTATTTTAGCATATGTGAGACCTGTTTGGGTTTATGAGGTTTGAAAGGATAAGATTAAATCCTCTCACATTAGTACCCAATGCAATGGTTTCCCCCTTCTCCCTATTGGAGTCTGGGAAGATTAAATGCTATTTATGAAAAGCCCACCCTGAGCTCCCCAGTCACACTGGTCCACAAGCATTAGTAACCACGTTTTCACTGGAAGCCTGGAATCCACGTGTATTCTTGCTCACTATATCCTTCACCTTAACAGACTTCAGTCTAGGGACACATCTTTAGGACTTAATCATTACACATAAACGCAGAACAACATATATCCCGTGTATGTGTAATACTTCCCATTTTCCAGATGAATGGTTTTTAAGCTGCGGTCTGCAGACCTCTATGGCCTCGGTCTATTTCTGTCTCCGATGCGCACTGCGAGGATCTGCACATGGGAATTTCCTCGAGGTGTCTGCACACCTCTTCAAAAGTATAAGGGATCAGCAAATTGATAGGTGGAGAAAATCTGTACATAAACAGCATTTTTTGAGGTCAAATGCATCCATGATTAGAGCAGAAAGGAAAAGATGGGTGTCTGAACACCCTACTCCGTGTGACCCCAGGCACTCCCATACACAAGGCATCGCTATCAGCAAGGGCTAAGACCCCATCAGCCTCCTCCTTCCCCTTTCCTCCTGTAAATCCACAACTGATTAAAAACATTAATTAACTGTCAAACCCTCCCCTGCTCTCCGTCAATTAAATCTGTTTTATGTCCATTTTATCTATCCATCCAGATGCTTTAATTAGTCTCCATGATTGCAATTCATCAGCACTTCCTGGGAGTAAAACACATCAGCAGTCTTCTCCCTCTGCACAATTTACACAACACCTCATCTAATGGGGCTCAAGTCCAACTCGTGCTTTGAGCTCAACTACAATGCAAATAACAGCTATGATTAGTACAAAGGGAACTGTCTTTCCATTCCCAGCTAAAAAGTTAATATTGTGATTTCATAATCCACAACACAATGATTTAGTGGCGCTGTTTGTGTCTCCTGATTCCCTAATGTAATGACTTAGTACCACAGGGATACGCACATTATCTCCTGTTTGCAAGTTTTTAGCAGGTTTATAAATACAGTGTGGCCTTACTGTGCAACCTCACGATCTCTGAACCCAAAAAAAGTTTAAAATTAATAATAAATGATAAAACTTGGGGAAAAAAAATGAATCAGGCTTCATTAAATGATAAAATCCATCAGGAGCCGAGGGCAAGGACAAGGGGCAGAGACTCAGTTAATTTGTGAGAGCAACGTAATTTTGAATTGTTGGAAAGATAGAACAGTGGAAATTTGTAATACAGTTTCAGTCTGAAGGTCATCCCAAGGAGATAAGGCCAAGTAGCTCTCTGACCTTCTCCAGGAGAAAGGGAGAATATATTCTGTTAGGCTGGCAAAATTCAAAGACTTATGCGATCTTGTGCTGTAATGATTAAGAAATCTAAGAGTTAGAATAGCTGAGCTGCCATCATTCCTACCACAAGGTAAGACCTCCATGCAGTTTTCCAGCTGTAAAGAAATATAGGCAGCCAGCCCAGAAAACCCCTTGCCATCCCCCACCTTATTTTGTGCTCTGCACAGAAAACAACCGTAACAACTCCAAGCTTAAGATTAATTCTACAACAGTAAGTCATTTTGACCATAAAAGCTCTCCTGGTAACCTCACTCTACCACGTGCCTCCTTGAGGATGCATCAGAGCAGTTAATCATTTATATCCAGCTGATAGCCATCAGAACTGGACACTGGGTGGCTATGCCTTGGCGTGGGCTTCCTACATACTCAGACACGAGAATTTCAGACAGTGGTGGAAAGGGGTCTTTACCACCTCATGCAAATACCACCAGGTTCAATACTTGAGGAAACATTAGAAAAATCTCTTGGGAAGACCCCAGGCTCAACAGAAAGATTCCAGAGGAGGATGAGTAAATCAGTCTCTTCAGTAAGCTTCCATGGCAGATGCATTGCCAGTGTAAAAAAAAAAAAAAAAAAAGAAATTGCCTCCCATTTCCAGTGTAATTTTTTTTTTTTTACTTCAGTATGAAGCTTTTAGCATTTCTTAGGACTTTGCCCCTCTAAATTAGGGGCACCCACACTTTGAGGCCCTAGAATGACGTGAAAAATTAAGAATAGGTGTAGTGTTAAAAAGAAACATCAAAATACACTCATTTTGAGCTGGTAAGTATGATGCTGGCATACAAAATCCTCTCCTTTTGTAACCATGATTGGTATCCCTCTTCTCAGGGGAACAGGAGCTTTATATTCCTTAGCTGAAATCTTTAAAAACACTATAGTCTTCTGTCAGCAGACAGTGATCTGACAGAACTGAGCTGTGTAGCGTATCCATGAATATATTGACTGTATAAAATGAATCACTGTTATCAAAACACCTTTGAGTGTAAATACATATTTCACAAAGTATTCCAGATATCTTTAAAATATTTATGTTGCAATTAAACTAAAAATACTTAATGTGTGTTTCACAAATTAAGTCAGTAGCCCAACTGGGGCTTTCATCCCAGTTTGAAAACATAGAATTTTGAAATGTCAGAACTGCCTTCAGGACAAAATTTCCATTTCTGTTGCCAGCTGTCACGACGTCCCTCAAAAGCTGCAGACCATACTGCTCTCATCTCTCCAGGTCAGGAGCTTTCGATTGCTACTTCCTACCTGTTATTCCCTCTTTCACACGGGAAGAATTCACTCCAGACCACCACATGTCAAAGACTCTCAGCAAGCAGAGGCGGGAGGGAAAAAAACCAACAAAAAACCAAAAAGCTTTCTTCAGCTGGGACTGTGCCCACACATCTTACATGGGCTGCAGCTGGGGAGTAAAAAGTTACCAAGGCCAACAACTTCTTCACTGCTGCAATTTATTGTCATCTCTGATCTCCTGGCAGACACATGAATAATCACCCCCCAACTATTTAGGCCACCCATCAGTTTTGTCAAGGAGCGTAGCTGTGCCAGAGGGTGGTAACTTCTGGTGATGAGCGGCTGGGATCACTAACCTTCATCCAAGACTGACTGCCGCTTCCATTTAACTCCTCGGCTGCAGGTAAGTTCTAGGTTGACACTTGCCCTGGACTATGTAAAGAAATGCAAGCGCATGCAGGTTGCACTCGACATGCACTGAGCCCTCCGTATCAGCCAAGGCTTTCCAACCATGAAAACGTTGCATTTGAAACCCCCCCAAAAAATAGTAATTGCATCAAAAAACAGCAAAATATAACCGCCTTACGAACATCTATCACACCTGAATAGAACCTGGACATCTTCCCGCCAGAGCTTTCACATTCTGCTTCTGGTCCCTTAGAGATCCACGAGATATATTTACAGTTTCCTTAAAAATAAACAGGAAAGACTCTTGTTGATTGACCATACAGGGGTCCTCGGTCTCTGGAAATTTTGTAGGGATTTGCAAACTAGAAGAGATTGAAAGCTACTGCTCTCTACCAGCTCCCCAAGAACCTATACAGTGCGGATACTAAATACCTCCATACATTAACCGCATGCTCTGCAGATGTTTGCATGCTGTGATTATGTAGAATAATGGTGCCTTGAATCTGTAAAAGATTGCTCTTATTTATATACAATGCCATACTTGGTATTTTATGTTTATATTTTCCTCATAAGCCACCTTTATATATTGCATTGGTACGAAACTATCAAAACAGCTTTGAAAACAGCAAACACTCAATCACAGGTCAATTTTTCTGCCAATTCACTTTCACTTTTATCTGGGGAGGGAATCTTGGCTTCGGTGGTGTCAGAGTGAATTTCCTCACTGACTTGAGTGGTCCTGGAATTTCAGTCAGTGTGTTATAGCATTTTTATTGCATCTCAGACAAAGTAATTTCTAGGCTTTCCTTTTGGAAATTATTTAATAGCTCAATGAACTTCACCATAAGGGTTTTCTCATTCTTATTTCTTCCCATCACTGCTAGCTCTGCCCAACACACATTAACTAATTCCTTCTCCGCTTGGTGTTTACACACTTCAAATATTCATAGAGGGCTACATTTCTCCACATCCCCATCACTGCCAGATGCATTAACTTTCATTTTTGCCAAGCTGAATCTTCATTTGTTTTTGTACCAAGTCTCTAATCTCTTTAGGTATCTTCGTATTATTACTATTTAATTTCTGTTAAGTACTGACAGTATGCCAGGTGCCTTCAGTTTGCCAGATGCTGCACGGAGTGGGAAGGCACAGTTCTCCTGCGGAGCAGACAGTCTAAAAGACGAGGCAAAGATGGGACAAAGTGTCCTCAGAGCTCAGAGCATATGGTTAGGCTTAGGGTATGGGTGCAGCTGCGAAACTAGGTTGGGGGATGAAAATAGGCAGGCCCCTTCTCCTGGTAAAAGAAAGAGCGGGTTTCCTGACAGCATGGGAAGGCTGTGCTGATTTTGTGGGATTTTTAAGGAGAAGAGGTGGCACAAGGCTGAATTACATTGGGAAGCAGGACAGGAGCCAAACCAGTGCCTGTCTTAGATGGCCATGGCTCCAGCAAAGGGAGCGGTGGCACGTAGGAGGAGGGTGCCCCTTCCTCAGGAGTGAAGGCACCAAAATAAAAGGTTGGAACAACCACCACAGAGGCGAGAGACAATGAGGGGGTGGTCAAGTTGACAGCCAGCCTGAAAACGTATGAGGAAAAGAAGCAAAGAGCAGCCACAGAGGATCACAGATGGGACGGGGGAAGCACGTGCAGCCCAAAAGGTGCCAGCGCTGGGGACAGCAGCTTCACTGCCCTGCCCCCGGGCTGCACTTCTACCTCTTGCTAGTATCCCTGCAAGGGAAGTGATGTGCTACTTTTTCTTCTTCTAGCTATAGCATAGTTCCCTCTGGGGGAACGGACACCTTTTTCCCCTCCCCCCTCCCTGCACAGATGTATGGTCTCCCCAGGAAGCGCTCCTCCTCATATCCCTCAAATCTCAGAAAAGCAGATGAGGTTTTTACAGCCAGACTCTTCTTTCAAGGCTGTGAATATTAAAAGAGATCTTTGGCTCTTTAATCACAAGGCAAGAAAATGTACTTTAAATTTGCCTAGGGGAACCGGAGGTTTCCCCACTGAGGACAGACCGCAGGCTCTCCCAGTCTGTTTTCCACAGTCGGAGCAGGAACAGCTGAGGGCAGAGCCAGGGACCAAAGGGAACAATGAGGCCAAATTCTGGCAGTGGCCCATGAAAGGCCCAAAGATTTGCTCCGTTACCAGGAAATGTCCTGCACAGCTTCCAACACGCAAATGCATGCAGAAGCAATACGCACTCATTACTTACAGCAGTTCTCATGCCTGCTCCTTAAGCAAGCTGGTCCCATCCCCTGGAACTCTACCCCAAAGCAACATCAAATATTTTCTCCAGCTTTAGAGAAGAGATCTGGCAAGCTGGCAGCCAGCACTCCTTGTAAATGCCCCCCACACACACACACAGGTACCTTCTCAAACAAGCAAGCTTCCCAACAGTGCCTCAGGCTTCTCAGTTCTATGATTACCAACTAAATCTCAAATCTTTCTCCCTCATCCCTGGTGGGAAAGATTACTGAGCACGTGCTATGACCTTCCATCCTCCTTCCCACCTCTTCTTTACCCTCAAAGGGACAAGACAGGGACAGTCCCAGGCAGCTCCCACCCCAGGAGGGAGGGAGACATGAAACACTGAAGTTACATTTATCCAAACCTTTAAGAAGAACTTCAGCTCCTAAAAGCCACCCTAAAGTTTCTCCACACATATAGTTATCAAAGTACTGGCCCTCAAGGAAATGGAATAAAACATAGTACTGCACTAATGAGGAAAAAAGAATTAAGACTCCAGTCCAGAGCAGAAGCATCCCTGACTGCATGAAAGCCAGAGAAATAGCCACTGCCATTCTATTTCTCACCGAAACAGCACTTTTTGCAAAGAGCACCCCTCTTCTTTCAGACATCCCTATTCCTTCCCTCCCAGAAACCTACAGGCAAGGAGATAAACTGTAAATCGCAGTTTCACACCAATTAGCTCCATGTTCTGCAAACTGCGTCGCAGGCTCAGTGTGGTGTTTCTAAGGGCTTGTTATTTTAGAGTACTACACGTATATTTCCATATAATTGATCTGTTCTACTTTAAACAGGCCATCAAGAAGATATGTGGGCAATTTATTGTGGAGGTAAGAGGAGGGGCAATGGAAGTTAACCTCAGATTAGCAGCGTTTACACAACTGCGGGCTCTTGGAACGAGACCACACTGTTCTCTCCTGCTTACCCAGCACCCTGCTTTCCCCTGGAAGAGAAGGTTGGCACAGCAGCAAGAAGTCAGGAGAGCCAACCTCACAGCCGTGGCAGGGCCAGCACAAGCACAGAGAATACGCTGCCCCGTAGCATGGATGCCACCATTCAGGCACCAGTTTCTAGCACTGGATGTCACAGAGCTCAAGCGTGACCGCCTATAGGCATGGCCACATGGATGTGGCCTAGATCAGGTATCTTTGGCTACAGCATCTTGCAAGAAAGCTGGGAAGTGTAAATATACAGAGTATATGGGAGGATCTCAGAAATGCCAAGGTCCATGGCCTCAGAAATCCCTTCCATGATAACATACATGAAGGATGTATAACATACATAACATACCATGATAGCATACCATGAAGGAGCAGAAGAGGTAGGCCACAGACCTACAACTATCATCTTTTATTATCCAAATACAGACAGTAAGAGCAACCAGGGCTGCTGTAACCTCCTGCAGAGCACAGGACATAGCCTCCACCTCCGATCTTCTGGCTCACACCGTGTGTAGGGGGCTGCCAGGGCTGGGCTGAAGGCTGAGTGCTAGTGAATTCCCCAGCTTCTGACAGAGCTCTTCCAGCAGTTCATTACTGCTGTGCCTTATTTCCACTCCCATTTGTCTAGCTTCCTTCTCCACTTCTCAGATCTCTTCGCATCTTTGAGTATTATTTTAGAGAGCTGTCTTAGATCAGACAAATTCTTCCCCTGTTGGTTTTATTCCATACCAAGACCCTTCACTTTGATAAGCTAAACAGACAGAAACATCGATGCCTTCCCTACAGATGAGAATATTCCCAATCCTGATTTTTTTCTTATAGTTCACTCTGCCATTTTCAGCTTTTGATGCGTGGACCCCAAGACTGAAACAGGACCTGGAATGAGTACGCCAATATACATCCACTCAATCCATCTCACTGAGGGCTCTGCAGCAAGGAGCCACGTGCCACATTCTGCCAGGCCAGCCAGGAAACATGCAAACATCACACCTTGGAACAGAGTGAGGCTGAAAACCTGATAATAGATTTCTCCAACAAATGAGGGGGGGAATATGTCTGGGATCTTGTTGAGGACCACGCAAACTACTTGTCCTCAGGATCCAGACAGGATTTTCTGTTTGAAGGGTCCTACAACAGTTCTGCTGTAACCCAGCTCCCTGCAATCACCGGTACCACTTGACAAGCAGACCGCTGTACTGCTAGAGTGCCAAGGTCAACATCTGCAAGCATGGCCATCTGCCCACTGAGACAAACCCACCGAGACATGTCTTCTCAAAATAGAAGACATGAGGCAAACCTATGTGTCTCCTACTCTGTCCCTGAACAATGGCCCAAGTACTCATGTTCAGCCCATTAATATCAGGACCTCAAAGTCATTTACCAAGTCAGTCCAGCACAAGAGACTTCCCCCAGCCAATGCCTACCCCACAGCCTCTATTTTACGATGCCTGGCTTCACAGGATCGACGTACATCTTGCTTACAACACACATTGCTCCATGGAATCACCTCACCCTGCCATTAGCTAACATGCAACCTGCTACGTGCAAGCATGCAGCGATGTTATCGCTTCCTCACAGACACATCTGTTTTGGAATTGTAACAAGTGAACTTTCCCATTTCTTTTCAGGGGATGGGAAGAAGGTGTGCTAGTTGCAGGGGAAAAAAAATAAAATAGCTCGACGAACAGACCTTACAGGAAAGTAATAAAGGCACATGGGGGTGACAGGAGAGATGACAAGCACGTCATTGAAGAGGTTGAAAGAAGTGATCGCTGAGGACAGATTAAGGGGAGAAGCCGTAAAATCAAACCAAATCAGAAGCATAAGCAGGAGCCATGAGATGGAGAGGTCCTGAGAACAGAAGCTGATTTTGATGCACAGTGCAATGAAGAGGCACCGCAGTGACTTCAGGGGGCAACAGTATAATTAAGAGCTATCTAGGCACCTTCTCAGAGATGTCATGACTTTTAGTCGGGGTGAGCTAGCAGAACAGCAAGGCAATACTGCAGGGGCCATCAGCTTGTTGATTTTTCCCCATACTAGTATCCAGAGCTTCTATATCATGCAGGAAAACTTCAAAAGCAAGAAAACATGGGGAGAAACGTGATCTTTTTTCTACCCTTGTAAAGTTATTCTGCTGTAGCATCTTGGTGAAAAGTTCTCTGGAAAGATAAGTCAGGGATCCACACACAAAATGCAGAAGAAATACATCCATTGGAAAGGAGCTATTTAAATATTTGATGGCTAATATATTAAATGTTAATTGAATACTACAATGATTTTCTCCCCTGGACAGCACACAATTAACATTTAATTTGTTATAAAATATTTAAAGTTATGAAATATCCGAGGGCAACTGAAATGTCTCTTCCACCTAATTGTCTTGGGACAATGTGTTAAGGGGACAAAAGGTCAGGTTAGCATTTCAAATTCCATACAGGAGATATGGGAAAAGGTTTTAGAGCTGGCACAGTTCAAGGACATAATCAGAGCACACGAGGGGACAGACACAAGTATCTGATCCTGTCCCATCCAGGTTAAGCAAGATCACAAGTCCTCATGGCTACAAAGCACCCAGCTTGAGAAGTGCTGTGGTGACTATCCATTCCTCGGCGAAAAGCAAATGCTGTGTGCTTTGACCAAGCATCTATTTTAATGTTACTTGTTTCAGAGGTGCCAGGGAGGGGCTGGAGTCTTAACTGCTCTGCGCTCATTCACTCCAAGGCACATTGACAAGAATAGGATTCAGATGCTACAGAGCTACTGCTTTGGCTGTGCCCAACATTTCCTTGAGCATCAGGGATGGTAAGCAGCTCGGAATGTTAGAATCCAGCCAGTTGTTTAGGACACGAACACAAATCTACCTTGTTTGCTGTAGCAGAGTTCAACATGCCCACACTTCAGAAACTTGCCTTGCTCTAGTGCCTCGTTCAGCAAGAGGGGTAGGAGACCTTTGCTAAGACTCTTAAGTGTGGAAAGGGACCTTTTAGTTCAACAGTGAATCCTTCAGCAAGTTTAGGAAAGCTCAGTCTTAATAGTCTTGATATTTTTGAAGTAGATCTTAAAGAGCAGAACACACACCCCCAGAGTTTTACTGCGTGTCATTGAGGAGACAAAGGGAATTCTGTACAAGCAAACCAAACCTCTTGTGCAGGTACCCTTGAAGAGGTGACTCCCATCAGGAGACCCAAGGAGTACAGAGGGGTCACCTACTCAGCAATGTTGTTTGGCCTTGATTTGCCTCGGCTTTCAAGGCAGTAAATACATGGTTTGTAGAGCTCACTCCCTAATGCTGCCTCTTTTCAATTCCTAACTTTCCTGAGCTCAGACCTTTCATTGACTGTTTTCTAAAAATCTCTTAAACTCCAAGCCTTAGGCTTGTAGCAAAGGATTATTTCTACCTAGAAGAATTCCAGGCTCCAGAAGCTCCTCTCATTTGCTGCTCAGAAAGGTTCGACTAATGTGGGGAAAAAAAAAAAAAACAACCAAAAAACCCAACAAATGACATGCTCAGTTCAGGACTACGTGGAAAGTGGTACTGGGGAAAAAATCCAGGTCTTTATCGATGGAGCCTTCATGCTACACACTGGCTCCCTCCTTCCCTCACATTGCTTTGGTAAGAGCTATATTGTTATCAGCTGCCATGGTGAATTACTATCACTTCATGCACAAGTATCTGGCTTCACAGAAAACCCACGCCTGACAAACTGCAGGGCTTGTCTGTGGGAACCGACAGCTCACACCAAGGATTTCTCTGGTCTGAAGCTGGTGGTCCTGGCCACAGGACAGAGGGGAGCCTTCTTCCTGCTCAAGTGGCCTTGTGTGGCAAAGAAAAGAGGGTTGTAAAAGTACACAGAGAAGGCAAGGGTGCCTGCAGGCTCAGAGGATCACAGTAAGCGCTGAGGATAAAATACTGTACATCTGGGCTCGTGGTAGACCACTGCAAGAGGTGGGTCTGGCAGACTCCTTGGTGCCACCAATACAGAAGCTGCACCTGTGAACAACTCCAGGAAGCTGAAGAGGTGCCCAAATGAAAAGATTTCATGACTCACCTATTCAAAGAGACTTGATTTTACACACTTGATGGCTCAGCATGTTGGAATCAAGCATTTTGGCCTGACCTCTTTTTTTTTCAGCTCGCCTCCTTTTGCTCTATGAGCCTAGTACAGTGAGAAGCCTTGGAGGATTTTTGCTGGTTTATTCCCTTCCC